>JAPXFQ010001317.1:0-102382 GCA_028564705.1 Apricaphanius iberus | reverse complement strand
GGATGGATGAACGGATGGATGGATGGATGGATGGATGGATGGATGGATGGATAAACAGATGGATGGATGGATGGATAAACGGATGGATGGATGGATGAACGGATGGATGGATGAACGGATGGATGGATAGATGGATGGATGAACGGATGGATGGATGGATGAACGGATGGATGGATGAACGGATGGATGGATGGATGGATGAACGGATGGATGGATGAATGGATGGATGGATGAACGGATGGATGGATGGATAAACGGATGGATGGATGGATGGATGGATGGATGGATGAACGGATGGATGGATGGATTGATGAACGGATGGATGGATGAACGGATGGATGGATGAACGGATGGATGGATGGACGGATGGACAGATGGATAAACGGATGGATGGATGGATGGATAAACGGATGGATGGATAAACGGATGGATGGATGGATGGATGGATGGATGGATGGATGGATGGATGGATGGATAAACGGATGGATGGATGGATGGATAAACGGATGGATGGATGGATGAACGGATGGATGGATGGATGGATGGATGGATAGATGAACGGATGGATGGATGAACGGATGGATGAACGGATGGATGGATAGATGGATGGATGGATGGATGGATGGATAAACAGATGGATGAACGGATGGATGAATGGATGGATGGATGAACGGATGGATGGATGAACGGATGGATGGATGGATAAACGGATGGATGGATGGATGGATGAACGGATGGATGGATGAACGGATGGATGGATGAACGGATGGATGGATAAACGGATGGATGGATAAATGGATGGATGGATGAACGGATGGATGGATGGATAAACGGATGGATGGATAAACGGATGGATGGATGATGGATGGATAAACGGATGGATGATGGGATGGATAAACGGATGGATGGATAAACGGATGGATGGATGTGGATGAACGGATGGATGGATAAACGGATGGATGGAATAACGGATGGATGGATGGATGAACGGATGATGGATGGATGGATAAATGGATGGATAAACGGATGGATGGATTGGATGAATGGAGATGGATTAAACGGATGGATGGATGGATGGATGATGGATGGATGGATGGATATGAACGGATGGATGGATGGATGGATTGATAAAGGATGGATGGATGGATAAATGGATGGATGGATGGATAAACGGATGGATGGATGGATGGATGGATAAACGGATGGATGGATGGATGGATAAACGGATGGATGGATGGATGAATGGATGGACGGATGGATGAACGGATGGATGGATTAACGGATGGATGGATGGATGAACGGATGGATGGATGGATGGATGGATGGATAAACGGATGGATGGATGGATGGATGGATAAACGGATGGATGGATGGATGGATAAACGGATGGATGGATGGATGGATGGATAAACGGATGGATGGATGGATGGATGGATAAACGGATGGATGGATGGATGGATAAACGGATGGATGGATGGATGGATGGATGAATGGATGGATGGATGGATGGATGAAGGATGGATGGATGGATAAACGGATGGATGGATGGATGGATGGGAGAATAAAATGGATGAATGGATGGATGGATGGACGGATGGATGGATGGATGAACGGATGGATGGATGGATGGATGAATGGATGGGATGGATGGATAAACGGTGGATGGGATGGATAAACGGATGGATGGATGGATGGTGATGGATTGGGATGGATGGATGGATGGATGGATGGATGGATGGATAAACGGATGGATGGATGATGGATGGATGGATGGATGGATGGATGAACGGATGGATGGAATAACGGATGGATGGATGATGATGAACGGATGGATGGATGGATAAACGGATGGATGGATAAACGGATGGATGGATGGATGATGGATGGATAAACAGAGGGATGGATGGATGAACTGATGGAAAGATGAACGGATGGATGGATGGATGAACTGATGGATGGATGGATGGATGGATAAACAGATGGATGGATGGATGGATGAACGGATGGATGGATAAACAGATGAATGGATGGATGAACAGATGGATGGATAAACAGATGGATGGATGGATGAACAGATGGATGGATGAACAGATGGATAGATGAATAAACTGATGGATGGAATAACGGATGGATGGATGAACGGATGGATGATGAACGGATGGATGATGAACGGATGGATGATGAACGGATGGATGGATGAACGGATGGATGGATGGATGAACTGATGGATGGATGGATGAACTGATGGATGGATGGATGGATAAACTGATGGATGGATGGATAAACTGATGGATGGATGGATGAATGGATGGATGGATAAACGGATGGATGGATAAACGGATGGATGGATGGATGGATGAACGGATGGATGGATGGATGGATGGATGGATGGATGGATGGATGGATAAACGGATGGATGGATAAACGGATGGATGGATGGATGGATAAACGGATGGATGGATGGATAAACGGATGGATGGATAAATGGATGGATGGATGGATAAACGGATGGATGGATGGATGGATGGATGGATAAACGGATGGATGGATGGATGGATGGATGGATGGATGGATGGATGGATAAACGGATGGATGGATGGATGGATAAACGGACGGATGGATGAACGGATGGAAGCTGCTGGGATTCCTTACATAGGAAATTTAAGGTCTCCTTTAACAGGCGTTGCTGCTGCAGACTGACTGTTACCATCAGTGGAAAGGAGCCTGAAGGCAGATTTCATATAACCTGACAACACAAGCTAGGTGAAATGTGATTGGATAAAAACTCTACCATAACCCTGGAAGCATTGTGACTGAGGAGATATATTATAAAGAGAAAAGGACCAGGCAGAATAATTTGATTTCAAAATATGTACAAATAAATAAATAAATGTGCTTTTCTGAATATGTTTAGGCCTGCAGGGAATGAGAGGTGGACTCCACTCTGGACATGTCTCCAGTCTATCACAGGACAACACAGAGACACAGGAAGGACAGCAGGATAATGATACATTTATCTCTCCCCACTTAAACTACTGTTTAGTTCCCCCATTCTGCTGCCAGACTTTTAACGTACTAATAAATAAGCCCACATATTCCTGGTTTTAGCAGCAATTCAGTGGCTCTTAGTTTATTTTATGATTCTGGTCCTCATCTTTGGAGCTCTGCATGGTCAGTCTCCATTGTTGTACATCTACGTTCACGTTCCCCCAGATCCTCAGGCCAGTGCTGATTTCAGACAGCGGTCCTCACTCTGTGGACAGCTCTGCACCGTCTCGGGAGTCTTTTAAGAAAACTGCTGAAAACGTATTTATTACCACAGATTGTTGGGTGTTTATATGTTTCTACACTGAGGCAGGAACCTGGAGAACCTGGAGAACCCAGGCATGTATGTGGAGAAAATTCAAACCTTATGCACAAAGATTCCAGATTTTTATTATCATTTTTATTATTATTTTCTTCTGTTTCAGTTTTTTTGCTTTTTTAAAAATCTGATGCAAAGAAAGCCAGCAGTTCTTTCCTTCCAGTAGAGACAAATGTTTCCACATGAATTATTTATATATACAGTAGGGCAAAAAGTATTTAGTCAGCCACCGATTGGTCAAGTTGTCCCTGTTAATCAGATGAGAGTTCTGTAATTATTATCAAATCACCTGGTCTGATTGTTAAAGAATTTATCTGCAAATTATGCTGGAAAATATTTGTTCAACTAAACTTCATCTCCATACTTTGTTATAAACCGTTTGAGGTCAAAGGTCACCTGTAGGTCTCCAGCAGGTTTCCACTGTTGCTGCTATTTTGGCCCATTCCTCCATGTTTTGGGACTTTCTATGGGGCTGAGATCTGCAGACTGGCTCGACCAATCAGGGACCTTGAAATGCTTCTCAGGAAGCCCCTCCTCCTTGGTTACCATGGCGATGTGTTTGGGATCATCGTCATGCCACGTTTCATCTTCAACGCTCTCACTGATGCCATCCATACACGGCCCCATTCATTCTTCCTGGTACCACAGCATGATGCTTCCACCCCCATGCTTCACAGTAGCTATGCTGCTTTGGTTCCATCTGAGCGTATGACGTTCTCCCAATCCTCTCCTGGATCATCCAGATGCTCTCTAGCAAACTTCAGACGGGCCTGGACATGTCCTGGCTTAAGCAGGGGGACACGTCTGGCGCTGTTACTGATGGTAGCCTTTGTTACTTTGGTCCCAGCTCTCTGCAGGTCGTTCACCAGGTCCCCCCGTGTGGTTCTGGGATTGTTGCTCACCGTTCACAGGGTGAGATCTTGGTGGAGCCCCAGATGGAGGGAGATTATCAGCGCTCTTGGACGTCTTCCATTTTCTAATCATTGCTTTCTTCACACCAAGCTGCTTATTGCAGATTCAGTCTCCCAGCCTGGTGCAGCTCTACAATCTGGTTCCTGGTTCCTTTAGCAGCTCTTTGCTCTATAGTGGAGTTTGGTGTCTTTATACTGGTAACCAGTTCAACCAGGAGTGGGGGACAGAGGAGCCTCTGATTGAAAATCCAGAAAATCACACGGTCAAACCAGCCAGATTTCTGTAACTTCCTCTTTCTGATTTTGTCTCTCATAGTCGATGTACAGTGATCCCTCGCTAGAACGCTGGTCACCCTTCGCTGATTTTTTGTACAGTACAGTTTTACATACTTTCTTTAATGCATACTAATGCACACTGTTTTCTGCATCTGACTGGTTGGAGGGAATTATTCATCTCCTCAGTGTCGTGTCTCCTGCACTTCCCAAATTTATCATGTCTGGTTAAAACAATCTTCTCGTCCAGAAGAAGAAAAATACTCCAACAACCGTCCGTAACTATGTTCCCAGAAACATACGCATAAAACCAGAGCGGCATGCGGATGAAGAAGTGCAGCATATTAATTTCTTTTTTTATCTACAAAGGTTTGAACTGTGAGTAAATGTTTGTGTTTGTCTGAGAAAAGTGTATAAAGTGTGTGCTGATGAACATCACAGGTCTTTTTTTGCCTCTATATTTGCTGTTATACACAAATAAAATAAACGACATACTCAGTTGGCATCGGCGCTGGGAACCACGGTGGTTTGATGGATCAAATCGGTGAATTTATCTGAAAGATCTAAGATGCTCCTCAGACCTGAGGAGGAGGAGGATGATGATGATGATGAACAGAGATGAGATTATTTTAAACTCCTTCAACATCTGATGATGTCACAAATCATTCCTCATCATTTCAACCAACCACACGTCAGCATTCCTCTCTGTTCCTCCACATGTCTGTTAACATGTTCAGATCTGACGGTTGCGCCTTTCTCCCGCAGGTCATGTGACTTCAGAGAGGAGGTTCAGTCGTGAGCAAGCTTCCAGTGTGCAGGAGGTCTAGGAGAGGCAAAGGATCATGGGAGATGGAGGACCCCTACAGACCGAGGGGAACGCTCTCCTCAAGGCCGTCTTCCAGGGAAAGCTGCGACTTGCCCGGTTGCTGTTGGAGGGCGGGGCTTACATCAATGAAGGCAACGAGCGAGGAGAGACGCCGATCTCTGCCGCCTGCCTGGGGAGCTACGACGACCCACAGACGCGCAAGAAGATGGTCCGGTACCTGCTGGAAAAAGGAGCCGACCCAAACATCCCAGACAAGAGCGGACGCACAGCACTGATGCACGCCTGTGCTGAGCAGGCGGGGAAGGAGGTGGTGTCACTGCTGCTAGAGAACGGCGCAGATCCCAGCCTCAAAGACTATTCTGGTGCTTCTGCGCTTGTCCACGCAATCAACAAAGGGGACCGCGAGACTCTGCAGGTGCTACTGGATGCCTGCAAGGCCAAAGGCAAAGAGGTGATCATCATCACCACCGACACATCTCCGTCAGGCACCAAGAAAACCAAGCAGTACCTGAACTCACCGCCCTCCCCCGGCATCGTGGACAAGCTGTCTCCTGCCTGCATGTCGCCCTCAGACGTGGAGATCGGCACTTCGTCTCCAGCTGGACACAAGAGCGAAGATGGGGAGGGGATCTTCAGTTTTGCACTCACCTCAGCGTTACCTTTACCCTCAGGTCGGCCTCCAGGTGAGAAGAGGCCCCCTCCTCGAAAGCTCCTGAAGAGGCTGAACTCGGAGCCTTGGGGCCTGGTGGCGCCCTCGGTGCTAAGCGGAGTTCCTCCAGACAAGCTGGACCAGGATCTGGAGGAGGAGGGGAGCAGTGACATGAGCAGAACGATCTCAGAGATGAATGGCCTGTCCATCTCGGAGCCGGTCAGAGCTCGGCTGTCACGGAGACACAGCATTGAGACCCATGACCCCTGTTCTCCTAAAGCCATCGACCGGTCCTGTTCTGAAGACTGCACAGGTCTATCAGCCCCTTCTTGGGCCGACAAGGTCCAGCAGCACCAGATCCTGTACCGGAGAAACACGGCTCCTGAGCCCCAGGAGACCCCTGGGGGACCCGGGGCGATGGCAGCCCGAGTCCTGGCACACCCTAAACTGACCCGGATGGAGCACTATGAGTCAGACACTCACCTGTGTCCAGACTCCATCCCTGGATCACCAGACTCTGGCCGGGTGTCTGTGGAGCGTCGAAGATACAATGCCTCCCCCTTGTCCCTGCTAGCCAGCTCATCCAGGGAGTCTTTGGAGAACATTCCCAACTCTGTGTCCCCCATCACAATGCGCCGGCGTCCCCCAGGTCTCCTGGAACGTCGGGGCTCTGGAACACTGCTGCTGGACCATATCTCCCATACCCGGCCGGGCTTCTTGCCTCCTCTCAACGTGAACCCCCAAAGACCTATCCCTGACATCCGGGCCAATGGAAAGCCCACTTCACCCATCCACGGCGGACACAAGATCCTGGTCCCCGTGGCCCCAACCTCCCCTAAACGGGGCCCCGAGTTCAAAATGAAGAAAAAGCTGATGAGAAGACACTCGATGCAGACAGAGCAGATGAAGCAGCTCTCCACCTTTCAGGAGATCCTGGCTGAAAAGGTTGTGGAGTCCAACGGGGATTGATGAAAGGAGGGAGCAAAGCATGATGGTAGCTGCACTGGACTCATTGGGAAGGTGATTTACGGTGAATCGTCTTCATCTCTGAGGAAGTCAAAGCAACACCAGATTCTGGTGTCTGAGGAGAGCAGTACCAACCAGGACCTTGGTTTGAAACCACCTGATTGGAGCTGTTCTAGTCTGAGAGGTTCAGATTAAAGAGATGGTTTGGATCCGTTGCTATGTTGGGTTAGGGTTGGAGAATCAGGGCTTTCTACTAGATCAGGACGTTTTCAGGACAGAACGTCCACCATCTGAAACATCAAAATGGTAGTCTGGGTTGATTCAGAGACGGTTCCCTATGATGGTAACCAGACTACAGGGTAGTGCGGTCACCATGAGCACTGAAGATGCTGGATGTACCCTGACAGGCTGATCCTGAACCAACAACCACACCCTTCTCAAACTGGGCATCAGGATCATCTGGTACAGCGGAGGAGGAGCAACAGAACAACCTCTAAAGGACTTGGCTACCCTGCAGTAAAACATTTTCGTCCTCCACGAATCTCCAAAATCAGATCCCTGCAGTCCCTTTCAGAGCAACTTCTCCATGATCTGCACAGGTGATTATCAGGGAACCAGGGGTCCGGTTGACCCTGTAGTTATGTCTCTGCTCCACAGAATGGTAAAAGATGATCTGGGATGGTCCTCCAGCTTCTATCTGAGTGATACGTCCATCCATAGAAGGAAGACCTTACATTTAGACTACCGGGATCTGGACCCAGACTCAGAGTTCTGACCCAGATTAGGGAGAAATGATCCACATCAGATGGACTGAACTTATATAGCGCTTTCTACTCATACTGGCCACTCAAAGTGATTTACGGTGGAGCTTTTCACCCATTCACACTGATACAGAGCTAGGTGGGCAACTTGGGTTTAAGTGCCTTGCCCAGGGGCACATCAACATGTGACAGGAGAAAGCTGGAACTGAACCTATGACCCTCTGAGTACCAGACAACTACTCTATCTGCTGAGCCAGAGTCGCACCATCAATGATTCTATGTCTAAAATCAGAACCGGTCCAGAAATGTACATTGGCCGACTGGTCCAGTAGAACTGTGAAGCAGAACTTCAGAACCCTCGTTCATTTAACACAAACTAAAGCAAATATCCACGTAGGAGACCAAGTCAGCATGAAGAACATCAACAGCTCCTCCAGAACCGCGTTCCTGTTCAGCTTCACCCACAATGTTCTCTGGATCTCAGCAGGACCAACAGTCCAAAGGTAGACACTGACCCCTGGTGGTCACAGTGCAAACATGCTCAGCGTTGGACCAACACTGACCCCTGGTGGTCACAGTGCAAACATGCTCAGCGTTGGACCAACACTGACCCCTGGTGGTCACAGTGCAAAACATGCTCAGCGTTGGACCAACACTGACCCTGGTGGTCAATGCAAACATGCTCAGCGTTGGACCAATGAACCCTGGTGGTCACAGTGCAAAACATGCTCAGCGTTGGACCAACACTGACCCCTGGTGGTCACAGTGCAAACATGCTCAGCGTTGGACCAACACTGACCCCTGGTGGTCACAGTGCAAAACATGCTCAGCGTTGGACCAACACTGACCCCTGGTGGTCACAGTGCAAACATGCTCAGCGTTGGACCAACACTGACCCCTGGTGGTCACAGTGCAAAACATGCTCAGCGTTGGACCAACACTGACCCCTGGTGGTCACAGTGCAAACATGCTCAGCGTTGGACCAACACTGACCCCTGGTGGTCACAGTGCAAACATGCTCAGCGTTGGACTTTCCTCCCGACCTCAGCTCAATGTTAATGTGGTGCAAAGCGCTTTGTGGTCAGTAGGGACTAAGTAAAGCGCTATACAAGTACAGGCCATGTACCATTTACTCTGCATGAGGTCAATATTAATCGACGTCTCAGAAAACTGGGAGAAAAATGGGAAAATATGTAACTTGATCTAGCAGATTTATTCCAGACAAGAGATGTTAAATATTTCAACTGTTTCTCCCACTCTATGTGGGATAGATCTATAGAACATGGGGTTTACTGTTAAATGAACTTTTCTAGATATCCTGGTTTATAGAGATGCATCTGTAGATGTCTGATCTGTGCAACTTTATTTCTATAACAAGTCATTTCAAGCTACTTTACAAGAAAAATCTAAATTCACTAGTATGTACGACTCAGTTGAAGGTTTTTTATGCAAGGAATCTTTATTAGTTCATTTTGTTTGAAGAGGAGCTCAGAAGCTCCGCCTCCTCCTCATCGTCTGGCTGACGAAGGTCAGGAAGCTCCGCCTCCTCCTCATCGTCTGGCTGACAAAGGACAGGAAGCTCCGCCTCCTCCTCATCGTCTGGCTGACGGAGGACAGGAAGCTCCGCCTCCTCCTCATCGTCTGGCTGACGGAGGACAGGAAGCTCCGCCTCCTCCTCATCGTCTGGCTGACGGAGGACAGGAAGCTCCGCCTCCTCCTCATCGTCTGGCTGACGGAGGACAGGAAGCTCCGCCTCCTCCTCATCGTCTGGCTGACGAAGGACAGGAAGCTCCGCCTCCTCCTCCTCATCGTCTGGCTGACGAAGGACAGGAAGCTCCGCCTCCTCCTCCTCATCGTCTGGCTGACGGAGGACAGGAAGCTCCGCCTCCTCCTCATCGTCTGGCTGACGGAGGACAGGAAGCTCCGCCTCCTCCTCATCGTCTGGCTGACGGAGGACAGGAAGCTCCGCCTCCTCCTCATCGTCTGGCTGACGAAGGTCAGGAAGCTCCGCCTCCTCCTCATCGTCTGGCTGACGAAGGTCAGGAAGCTCCGCCTCCTCCTCATCGTCTGGCTGACGAAGGACAGGAAGCTCCGCCTCCTCCTCCTCATCGTCTGGCTGACGAAGGACAGGAAGCTCCGCCTCCTCCTCCTCATCGTCTGGTTGACGGAGGACAGGAAGCTCCGCCTCCTCCTCATCGTCTGGCTGACGAAGGTCAGGAAGCTCCGCCTCCTCCTCATCGTCTGGCTGACGAAGGTCAGGAAGCTCCGCCTCCTCCTCATCGTCTGGCTGACGAAGGACAGGAAGCTCCGCCTCCTCCTCCTCATCGTCTGGCTGACGGAGGACAGGAAGCTCCGCCTCCTCCTCTAACCTCAGTTGTTCAGAGACAGAAGGAAACACGAGACGACTGGTTGAATGTTTACAGACGCACCGTTTGCACCGAGGTTCTGCAGCAGACGGACCAAAACTTGGACCTTCTGATTTGGTTCTGCTGACTCATGAACTTTGACATGAACGTGTAGAATCTAGCTGCTACAATCTACATCATGTGGTTGTTCTTCTGCAAAGTTCTTGAGCCACTTTGGATCTGTGTTCAGATCAACTTTCATTAGTTCCTGTTTTACGAATCCCAAAGAATTTGGAACCAGAAACCTGCTGACTGTAAATATATCTGGGCAATACGAGCTGTGGTGTCACATCAGCAGGGGGCGCTGCAGGACAACAGAAATGTTAAAGGGACGTTCCACCCCAGAGTAATGATGCATTCTAGGTGCACTCAGAACACAGAAATTCCGACTTTCAACATGGCTGCTGTGGTGGAAACTTTTTACCGACACAAGAAAAATGCGTCTAAAATCCATCTTAACTGTAGAGCCTGTAACTCTACTGTTAAAGAAATAAAAGTGGTGTTTGTAAATGTAAAATGCAGCTTAAATACGGCTACCTGGGCGCCGCCGTGTTTGAATCCCGACTTATCTGACAACGTCAACTGGAACGACGTTTACTCGGGCGTGACGGCAAATCCTCACAACGCTCCGTTTTCTCAGCTACATAGAACGCACCATTAAATGAGTGATAAAAAGTAACCAGCCCAGTTATTCTCCTGATCCAGCAGCAGCCGGTTAGCTTTAGCTTAGCATAAACAATGGAAGTGAATGGCAGCAACTAGCATTACTCAATAATGATCTTCATTACTCCTCAATAATCATTTCATAAAAGGAAGAAATAAGAGGAAGGAGCTGATTTAGACGTGGGACTACTTTGGGACAAAGCACGGCCGTAAGCCTCCGCCGCAGAGCGTGAGGACGGGACTACTTTGGGACAAACCACGGCCGTAAGCCTCCGCCGCAGAGCGTGAGGACGGGACTACTTTGGGACAAAGCACGACCGTAAGCCTCCGCCGCAGAGCGTGAGGACGGGACTACTTTGGGACAAAGCACGACCGTAAGCCTCCGCCGCAGAGCGTGAGGACGGGACTACTTTGGGACAAACCATGGCCGTAAGCCTCCGCCGCAGAGCGTGAGGACGGGACTACTTTAGGACAAAGCACGACCGTAAGCCTCCGCCGCAGAGCGTGAGGACGGGACTACTTTGGGACAAACCACGGCCGTAAGCCTCCGCCGCAGAGCGTGAGGACGGGACTACTTTAGGACAAAGCACGACCGTAAGCCTCCGCCGCAGAGCGTGAGGACGGGACTACTTTAGGACAAAGCACGGCCGTAAGCCTCCGCCGCAGAGCGTGAGGACGGGACTACTTTGGGACAAACCACGGCCGTAAGCCTCCGCCGCAGAGCGTGAGGACGGGACTACTTTGGGACAAAGCACGACCGTAAGCCTCCGCCGCAGAGCGTGAGGACGGGACTACTTTGGGACAAAGCACGACCGTAAGCCTCCGACGCAGAGCGGAGGACGGGACTACTTTGGGACAAACCATGGCCGTAAGCCTCCGCCGCAGAGCGTGAGGACGGGACTACTTTAGGACAAAGCACGACCGTAAGCCTCCGCCGCAGAGCGTGAGGACGGGACTACTTTGGGACAAAGCACGGCCGTAAGCCTCCGCCGCAGAGCGTGAGGACGGGACTACTTTAGGACAAAGCACGACCGTAAGCCTCCGCCGCAGAGCGTGAGGACGGGACTACTTTAGGACAAAGCACGGCCGTAAGCCTCCGCCGCAGAGCATGAGGACGGGACTACTTTAAAGAAGCACTGACTGCAGTTTTAGTTACAAAGATCTAATCTCAGAGACTCTGGGTTGTAAATCAAACTGGAGACAAACAGGAAATCCTCCATCAGAACCTGTAGAGAAAATGAATCCGTTTGGTTTGTGAGGAGAATTTACAGCGTATAAAATACAATATTAGATCATGAAAATGGTCCGTTGGCTGATGAACATCCCATCCAGTCATTAGTGGCGTTTCATAAAGGAAGAACTGGGATCATTATTCATTTTAATCACTTCTGCACACAAAATGCTAGCTGTTCCCATTCACTTTCATTGTTTGTGTTAAGCTAAAGCTAACAGGATACTAAATGGTTCTGTGGGTGGAACATCCTTTAATGGGTTTGTGATAGAGTTCTGTTCTGACCCAGCGTAGAACGGTTCTTCCACATCTGTTTGCTTCAAAATAAAAGACTTTTATCCAACTTAATGTTGTGATTTTTTTTGGACATCTGGGGCTCATCATCATCATGTAGTACCAGCAGCTCAGGTTGCTTTGGAGTCATCATACAGCCGGGTCTGGATCAGTACCACCGGGCCTACTAATCCTGCAGTTATTGAAGAAGCTAAACTGGATCAGAACCTTGGTTCTGGTTCAGCCTCCTGATCAGAACTGGAAGACAAAGAACCTCCAACCTGCTCAGCCTCAGTCAGAAAAAACTAAACATTTATTTCCGTCCCGTTTTCTGTTCTTTTGTTTTTGTCTTCGTTAAAAACAGGAAAATAAAAGCAGCATTTTTCTGTATTTAGGACACGGAGGACAAACACAAAGTCCGGTAAATTTGTTTTATTAATGCCTTTTTTACACATGACTTTATTTTTGTATCTTTATGACGTCTTTGTAAAAGCGGTTCGGGTCTATATGAGCTTTATTCCCTTTACCTGGTTAAATAAAGGTTCTTCTAATCATTATAAAGAGAAGCATGGAGGGAAGATGTTTTCTCACAGCGCTGCTGTGAGCAGCCAGACCAGCTAGAAGCTCATTATTAAAAACGTTCAGTGCAGTCAGGACACAATCGGCCCAGAAGAAACTGGTTACACTAAAATGTTGGACATCATTTTAGTTTTTAGATTTCTTTGTAACTATTTTAGGGGAAGAGTTTTAAGCATAATCTATAGAAAATGATAGAAAACAGAAACTAAAGGTGAATTATATGAAGAGAAACCAACAGAACAGATTTTATCCACTACTGAGTAAAACTCTGCCTGTATGTCGGGCTGGTGTCCCGTTTCCATGACTACCACATCCAAAAATACTCCTAGAGGTGTTGCTGTTTCTTATGCTGGTTAAGACGTACTTTACGTCACAATGTTGTAGTTTTACCCAAACTGGGTTAGCGATCAGATCCCGTTGATGTAGTACCTACGCCCGCCCTGTAGATGGCACTGTGACCCGGTTTCAAACGTCCATCTATGCGGTAAACAGCAGGAAGTGATGTCAACGTTTTGGCGTTCACTTGACAAAGAATCACCCAGAGTGGTTTTGTAGCAATAATCCGACGTTTTGCTGCGTTAGCCGCCATATTCAGCGTTTCTACGTTTAGCTTCATGTAACTGCAGACTTCCTGCCACAATGGCGCCTGTTCAGTTTGAACTGTTGCATGCTGGGAGAAGTATTGCTGCGTGAAGCGCAGAGACTGGAGTAAACCTCCAGAGACGTTCCACACACAAACCCAGCGGCTGCCGTACGGCCACCAGGGGGCGTCTGTTCTGCTCCTGGTGAGAATCAGAGCTTAGGCTGGAGCCCTTGTTCTTTACGCACTGAAATTCCTTTTTCCCCACGTTTCTATGACAACCATCAACGTTTTAAGCTAACGTTCCCCAATAATCGGCTCAGGAACCGGCTCAGACACAATCAGTGAAAAATAAAGACGTTTATTAGTTAAAAGTTTCATCCTAAAGTCTGCAGTGACCAATCAGATCGGCCCAACACAACTAAGCTCCGCCCACAGAGCACGATAGGAGTGTAGGAGGCGATGAGTCACTCTGTCAACTATTGAAAACTTTAAAGTGCAAAGATGGGTGAAAACAGGATGTATCACTACGGATCCATGTAGTGTGATATAAAGCAAAGACAGCTATATGGACAGAAGACTCACTCTGTTACATTTTTTAGTGATATGAAGAAAAGCAGCAAATAACACAGATAGGAGAAAAACAGAAGACTCACTCTGTTACACTTTTTAGTGATATGAAGAAAAGCAGCAAATAACACAGATAGGAGAAAAACAGAAGACTCACTCTGTTACATATGGAGGCAGATTTAAAACACAGATAGAAGAGGAGGAAGATGTCTCACTCTGTTAGAGCAAAGATAGGAGTGAGAAGAGTGATGGTTGGCTGGTTTATTTCTTGAAGAACTTCTTGTTGAGGAGGAAGATGAGGAGGTTAACGTTGACTTTGGCCTTATCGAACATCTTCATCACTGCCACGCCTTCATACTGCAGCTGCAGCAGGTCCTGGAACAAACAAACACGAAGTTTATCACGGATGGAGACCTGCCTGGGCTGAGATACTTATTCCAGGTCTGAGCTGAAAAACCTTTAATAGAAACCTGGTAAAATGATGGAACTTCTCTAGTAGCTCAGAGGTCAAAGTTCACCAAGACGCCAAGTCAAAAACATGAACACTTTAGTTAGGCTCCAGCAGTTTATTATTCTTTGTATTTAGATTGATTTTTGATTAACAATATTTTACAGATGTGTGGTTACCTGCTCAACAGCACCCCCAGGAGTACTCAAAAACCACCTCCTTATTTAGTTTACCACACCTGTAGCGTTTCCTGATACCGACCAAAAACAGGAAGTCAGCCATGTTGGTTTGAACGTGACAACCTCAAGGTTTCCCGTATTTTTTAAACCAGCGTCCACACCCTACAGTAGTCGGCCATTTTGGTCAAAAGCTGCCATTTTGTGCCTTTTGAAGCTGAGTGTCTGGGTACAGTCATTTACCAGGGTGTCTGCAGAAATCACATCTGGTTTAAGGCTTTCTAATGACATTTTAATGCCTATAAACGTACCTACAACGACCCATGAATATATATGTATGTTATATATGTTTTAATCATGAAGCTGGTTTTGTTGTTTCCACATGTGAAACATTTGGCTGTAAACTAGGTTTGTTGGACGTGTAGGAGGGGAGCTGCATGGCAGAGAAGCTCCACAAACAGGAGGATCTTTTATGACGTCAATGTTCAGGTTTTCTCCCAATGCATCATGGGAGTGGGTGGCAGACAGCAGCGTATTTTACCTATAATTTGATTGTTTAGAGGAGGATTTAGTGGAACAGATGCTGCTGTGTGGTCGACTGTACGAAAGATTACAGGCACATTACAATCTCAGACCTCCAGATTTTTCTGCAAGGTTTTCTAATAAATAAGAATAAATGTTTTCCTAGTGGATTGGTTCCCAGGACACAGACAAATCAAACTCACGTTTATCTCAAATTAAAGTGCTTATATATCAGGTATTTCGCCCCTTAACTATCGTACTGGTGTTTGTTGCATCTCTGTTGCTCTTTACTTGGGTTTCCTGCCACCCAAACACAAAGATGTTAACGAAGCTCCTCCTGTACGTTCAGTCCAGCTGAAGTCTGCTCCATGTTTCCATGGTAGCGTTCAGGTTAGCCGTTTGTGGGGCTCTAAAGACGTTCAGCTGCTGGTTACAGAAAAGTAAAGCCATAGTTAACTACTGTCTAGGTCCAGGAGCCGGTAGATATTTTACAGCACTCCTACTGTAACTATATGTGGTTATTTGCCTGAGAGTGAGTTAGTGAGCGCGTCACATGACTGCGGCGCCATCCTGTGGCACGTGGCAGCGGAGGGAACGAAGAACCACATTAAATAAAATAATTTATAGAAAAAATAAAATTCAGAGCCAAATAACTTTTTTTCAGTATCAGAATCACCATTTATAATTGCATAATTATTTTTCTTAAGTTACCAAAGTGTTAAAGCAGCTAAGAATCAGATTTAATGCTTTCTAATGCCCAGTGGAAACCCTGGAGACAGAATCCGGATCCGGCGGTACCTGGTATCGGAGCAGGAATTCTTCCATCTGGACCCCGAGGAACCGAGTCTTAACGCTGAAGCTTCCTTTCTCAGATCCAGGCGTGATGTCAAAGACCACGTTCTTAAACCTGGAAGTGGTGACATGTTAGGACTGGTGATGTCATGCTGTGATGTCACGCTGTGATGTCACACTCACTGTGTGCTCGGCAGGTCTTCGATCTCCAGCAGCACTCCCTTCTCCTGCAGCCGGGCGGCGCTGTAGCTCAGAGCAGGAGGCTTCTTCTTCCCTTGGCTTTCTGCTGCTTTCTTATTGGTCACCTTCCTACAACACAAACCAACCGGTGAGGGAGCTGTGGGCCAATCAGGATGGAGGACCAGGACTGGTTGTACCTGTTGGCCGTCAGGTTGTCCAGGCAGGAAGTGATGTAATGTTTGTAGAAGTCGACCTGCTCGCTGTGGAAGCTGCTCTTCTCCTGCAGCCTGCTGAGCGTCTGACGAAGTTTCTGAAGCTCCGCCCCCCGACGCTGGCGCCGCAGGCGTTGCTGCCGGATGTCCTGATTGGACAGAGCGGGTTTAGTTTGCTGATCCGGACCAACGTGGCTTCCTGTTCCCCGTATCGCTGAACCCCGTTACCTTGGCGACCATCTGCAGGATCTGGTCCTCGGATAGGGGCGGAGTCAGGACGCCGAGCGCCTCCAGGCGACGCAGACTCTGCAGGATCTTCCTCTTCTTCTCCTCCAGACTGAGGTTGCCGTTAGCAACCAGCGACGGGTTCCTCTTCATCTTCTCAGGTGTGTGAGCGTCCTGCCGAGCCCGGCGCTGCATCAGCCAATCGTGACACACTTCCTGTTTGGAAAGAATAAGGTCGGAGGTTAAACTCCAAGCTGCAAGTTACAACCGTCTGGATCTGCAGGTGAGTTTGTTACCTGGTCAGGTGAGGTCTTTGTCCTCAGCAGGTCAGACAGAGAGTCACCTGACTGAGTCCTGATGACGTCGATGATCAACTGCTTGGTGCTGAAACCAGAAACAATCAGAGGTGATCTAACAGAACCAGGTAAACCACCTGGACAGGTGAGGCTGAGCTACCTGAGCAGCAGTCCTCGTGCATCCGGCTTGTCTTCTGAGTCGTTGAAGATGTCAAACTTGTTGGTGAGCGTCAGAGAAACCTCCATCTTACTGGACTCTGACCCTGGATCAGCTGAAGGCTCACCTGTGGCAGAGAGACCCAAACGACGAATCACATTCCAGCCCAGGTAGCAGCACCAGGTGTAGAAGTATCAGAGTAATATCAGCTGCAGTACCCATGAGCTCCTGAAGGGTGGGAACCGGTCCAAGGTCATCCAGGATCAGCCTCAGAGGATCGGATCGGTCCGGACACAGAACCTCCTGGTGCTCCAGCAACAGCTGCAGAGACACAGACAGAGTGAGACCGCAGGTACCGCAGCTCCTCAGGTACCGGCGTAGAGGTTACAGAAGTCTCCACAGAGAACTATTTTTCTCTGTGGAGACTTCAATATAGATCTGCTCAACCCAAATAAATATAAAGTGACAGATGATTTCATAAACACAATGTATAGTATGAATCTGTATCCCAAAATTACCAGACCCAGCAGGATAACTTCTCACTGTGCTACTCTCATTGACAATATATTCACAAACGATATTGTAAACAGTACAAAAAGTGGACTACTCATTAGTGACATCAGTGTTCATTTGCCAGTTTTTGTAGTACATGACAATGGCTATAAGACTAATTTACCTAAACATAACATTGTACACAGAAGGCTGAGAACAGAAGATTCAGTGGGAGCACTCAAAAAGGATTTAATGTCACAAAATTGGGGTTCTGTGTATGATAAAGATGACATAAACAGTGCATATGATGAATTTCTAAGTTTATTTAAAAAACTATATGATAAAAACTGTCCTGTAAAAATCATTAACAGAAAGCTAAATTATGCTGATCATCCTTGGATATCAAAAGGGCTACAGAATTCCTGTAAAAAGAAAAATACACTTTACAGAGAATTTATCAGACGAAGAACCAAGGAGGCCGAAAGCAAGTATAAGAAATATAAAAACAAGTTGACAAATATCTTAAGAACAGCGAGGAAAGGATATTATAACAAACTATTAGACAACAATAAGAATAACATTAAAGGTATATGGAACATATTAAACACTGTAATAAAAAATGGATCTAAACAATCAAATTATCCTAAGTATTTTATTATCAATAATACAGAAAAATATGATATGAATGAAGTGGCTCATAGAATGAACAAATTCTTTATAAGTGTTGGACCTGATCTTGCAGATCAAATCCCTGATCCAGTAACATCTGCAAAGGAATTTGATAATCTGATAGATCGGAATCTGAACTCAATGTTCCTCACAGCAGTAGATGAGAGAGACATTATAAATGCTGTGGCTTCATGCAAAAACAAAACATCTGATGACTGTGATGGCATTAATATGACTGTGGTCAAAGGAGTGATTGATGAGATTTCAAAACCATTAGCATACATTTGTAATTTATCATTTCAGACCGGTACATTTCCAGACAAAATGAAAACAGCTAAGGTCATACCTCTGTACAAATCTGGGAGCAAACACCAATTCACAAACTACTGACCTGTGTCATTATTATCTCAATTCTCTAAAATCCTAGAAAAACTCTTTAATAACCAACTGGACAAATTCATAGATAAACATAAACTATTCTCTGAAAGTCAAAATGGGTTTAGATCTCACAGATCAACCTCAATGGCATTAATTGACGCAGTTGAGGGAATCACAGATTCATTAGAACGTAAAGAGTATTTAGTGGGGATATTCATAGATCTAAAAAAAGCTTTTGACACCATAAATCATGACATTTTATTTAAAAAACTGGACCGGTATGGCATAAGGGGGAAATCACTAGATTGGCTTAGAAGTTATTTATCTGACAGGAAACAGTTTGTGAAATTGGATAATGTTTGTTCATCATGTTTGGACATTTCTTGTGGCGTCCCACAGGGGTCAGTGTTGGGTCCTAAACTGTTTTTATTTTACATCAATGATATATGTAAGGTCTCACAAGTTATGAAGATGGTTTTATTTGCCGATGATACTAATATATTTTGTTCTGGTAGTGATTTACAAATCCTGACACAAGTGATGAATACTGAATTGATTAAATTAAAAGCATGGCTGGACATAAATAAACTATCATTGAATATGAGCAAAACAAGAATAAAACTTTTCGGTAAGCACAAAACTAATCTGCATTTGGATATACAGCTGGCGGGAGTAACTATTGAAAGAGTGGATGAAATAAATTTTTAGGCGTGATCATAGATGATCAAATTAATTGGAAATCACAAATTAAACATGTAAAAAAAAAAAATTTCACGATCTACCGCAGTACTAAATAAAGCAAAACAGGCACTGGATTATAAATCACTCCGAATACTTTACTGTTCATTAGTTCTTCCATACCTCAATTACTGTGCAGAAGTCTGGGGTAATAATTACATTAGTACAATACACCCACTACTCATTTTGCAAAAGAAAGCTATACGGATCATTCATGGGGCAGGGTATTGGGATCACACTAACTCTTTATTTTTACAGTCAAAACTTGTAAAATTCAGAAACATTGTGGAATATCAAACAGCGCAGATACTATTTAAAGCAAAAAACAATCTCTTACCAGAAAACATTCAAAAATTATTCACTGGAAGGGGAGGGGGTTATAACTTAAGGGGGCAATTTAATTTCAGAATTCTTCAGGTACGCACAACAAGGAAAACCTTTTGCATCTCAGTCTGTGGAGTTAAACTGTGGAACACTTTAGAGAGGACTCTCAGGGAAAGTCCAAATATATGGCAGTTCAAGAAAATATATAAAAAAATAATTTATACTAGGTATAGAAATGAAGAGGGTATTTTAATTTGATGGGGTGCTTTTTCTTTTTCTTTTCTTTTTTTTTTGTTTTTTTTGAGGATGTTAGTGATATCATTACTGTTGTTGATGTTTTCATTGTTATCATTATTATTATTATTATTATTATTATTATTGTTATTGGTGGGGACGCTGGTGGTAAAGTATTATTATCTCTGTTATTATTATTACTAATAGTAGTAGGGTAGACAATAAACATTATTACCGTTGGTGGTTTATTGTTTATCATCATTATTATTATTGTTATTATTATTGTTACTAGTATTATTGTTATTATTATAATTAATGATACTGATAATAATATTGTTATTAATAATAGTATTGATACCGTGGTTACTGATATTGTTACTATTAGTATAATTACTTCTAGTGTTGCCATTATTATTATTTTTATTTTATTTCTATTTTTGCTATTTGCTATACTGTTTGACCGGTGGCTAGTTAGTTAAATGCTGTTGATTTTTTTTTTTTTAAGAAGGGGTGGGATAAAATAAGTTCATACTTCTTCCCACTCCTTTTCGAATGTGTAAATTGAATTTAATATGTGTCTCTCAGTTTATGTTCACTTTGCCAAGGTTTTATTTCATTTTTTTTTTTTTGTATTTGTTGGCTAATACACATTCGAAATAAAGAATAAAAAAAACAAAAAAAAACCAGGTACACAGGTACCGGGGTAGAGGGTACAGGTACACAGGTACCGGCGTAGAGGGTACGGGTACACAGGTACCGGCGTAGAGGGTACAGGTACCGGGGTAGAGGGTACGGGTAACAGGTACCGGGGTAGAGGTTATAGGTACACAGGTACCGGGGTAGAGGGTACGGGTACACAGGTACCGGCGTAGAGGGTACAGGTACCGGGGTAGAGGGTACGGGTAACAGGTACCGGGGTAGAGGGTATAGGTACACAGGTACCGGGGTAGAGGGTACGGGTACACAGGTACCGGCGTAGAGGGTACAGGTACCGGGGTAGAGGGTACGGGTAACAGGTACCGGGGTAGAGGGTACAGGTACACAGGTACCGGGGTAGAGTGTACGGGTTCACAGTTACCTGCGTTGAGGGTACAGGTACACAGGTGACGAGTGTAGAGTTATAGGGTACAGAGGTGCCTGTTAAGTGGGGTGTAGAGGGTGCTGGTACAACAGGGTTACCGTGGGGGTGGAGGTACTGGTAAACATGTATCCGTGGAGAGGTACGTGTACACAGGTACTGGGATACAGGTACACAGTACAGGGGTAGAGGGTACGTGGTAGCACAGTTGCTGGGGGTATATGGTACATGTAAACAGGTACGAGGGTGGAGTGGTACGGGTACACAGGTACCGGGGTAGAGGGTAGAGGTACACAGGTAAATGGACTGGACTTATATAGCGCTTTTCTATCTAGTAGAGGGTACAGGTACACAGGTACCGGGGTAGAGGTTATAGGTACACAGGTACCGGGGTAGAGGGTACGGGTACACAGGTACCGGGGTGGAGGGTACGGGTAACAGGTACCGGGGTAGAGGGTACGGGTACACAGGTACCGGGGTGGAGGGTACGGGTAACAGGTACCGGGGTAGAGGGTACAGGTACACAGGTACCGGGTACAGGTACACAGGTACCGGGGTAGAGGGTACGGGTACACAGGTACCGACGTAGAGGGTACAGGTAAACAGGTACCGGGGTAGAGGGTAGAGGTACACAGGTAAATGGACTGGACTTATATAGCGCTTTTCTAGTCTAGTAGAGGTTATAGGTACACAGGTACCGGGGTAGAGGGTACGGGTAAACAGGTACCGACGTAGAGGGTACAGGTAAACAGGTAAATGGACTGGACTTCTATAGCGCTTTTCTAGTCTTACTGACCACTGACCAAAGCGCTTTACATTGAAGCCGCATTCACCCAATCACACTCGCATTCATACACCTACACCCAACAGGGCTCGGTAGGACAATGTAGAATTTAGGGGTTAAGTGCCTTGCCCAGGGGCACATCGACATGTGACTGGAGGAAGCTGGAATCGAACCTACGACCCTCCGATTGCAAGCCAACTACTCTACCACTGAGCCACAGTCGCCCCACAGGTACTGACGTAGAGGTACACAGGTACAGGGGTAGAGGGTACAGGTACACAGGTACAGGGGTAGAGGGTACAGGTACACAGGTGCTGGGGTAGAGGGTACAGGTACACAGGTGCCGGGGTAGAGGGTACAGGTACACAGGTACAGGGGTAGAGGGTACAGGTACACAGGTGCTGGGGTAGAGGGTACAGGTACACGGGTACCGGGGTAGAGGGTACAGGTACCGACGTAGAGGGTACCGGTACACAGGTACCGGCGTAGAGGGTACAGGTAAACAGGTACCGACGTAGAGGGTACCGGTACACAGGTACCGGCGTAGAGGGTACAGGTAAACAGGTACCGACGTAGAGGGTACGGGTACACAGGTACCGCTGTAGAGGGTACGGGTACACAGGTACCGGCGTAGAGGGTACAGGTACACGGGTACCGCCGTAGAGGGTACAGGTACACAGGTGCCGGGGTAGAGGGTACAGGTACACGGGAACCGGCGTAGAGGGTACGGGTACACAGGTACCGGCGTAGAGGGTACAGGTAAACAGGTACCGACGTAGAGGGTACAGGTAAACAGGTACCGACGTAGAGGGTACGGGTAAACAGGTACCGGCGTAGAGGGTACGGGTAAACAGGTACCGACGTAGAGGGTACGGGTAAACAGGTACCGGCGTAGAGGGTTCGGGTACACAGGTACCGCCGTAGAGGGTACAGGTACACAGGTGCCGGGGTAGAGGGTACGGGTACACAGGTACCGGCGTAGAGGGTACGGGTAAACAGGTACCGGCGTAGAGGGTTCGGGTACACAGGTACCGGCGTAGAGGGTTCGGGTACACAGGTACCGCCGTAGAGGGTACAGGTACACAGGTGCCGGGGTAGAGGGTACGGGTAAACAGGTACCGGCGTAGAGGGTACAGGTAAACAGGTACCGACGTAGAGGGTACAGGTAAACAGGTACCGACGTAGAGGGTACAGGTACACAGGTACCGGGGTAGAGGGTACAGGTACACAGGTACCGGCGTAGAGGGTACAGGTAAACAGGTACCGACGTAGAGGGTACAGGTAAACAGGTACCGACGTAGAGGGTACAGGTAAACAGGTACCGGCGTAGAGGGTAGAGGTACACAGGTACCGGCGTAGAGGGTACGGGTACACAGGTACCGGCGTAGAGGGTACAGGTAAACAGGTACCGACGTAGAGGGTACGGGTACACAGGTACCGGCGTAGAGGGTACAGGTACACAGGTACCGACGTAGAGGGTACGGGTACACAGGTACCGGCGTAGAGGGTACAGGTAAACAGGTACCGACGTCGAGGGTACGGGTACACAGGTACCGGCGTAGAGGGTACGGGTACACAGGTACAGGCGTAGAGGGTACAGGTACACAGGTACCGGGATAGAGGGTACAGGTACACAGGTACCGGGGTAGAGGGTAGAGGTACCGGGGGTAAAAAAAGTACTTTTTTTCCTCCAAGGTACCACAAGTGAATGTAACTGATGAGATGTAACTAGTTACTACCACCTGTGGATAAGAGACACAGCCAGGTCTGGTTCCTATCTGCTAGCTTACTGTCATATTTCAGGACAAATGAATACTACATAACACTAAAGGTAACAGTGGATCACATATGTGCCAATCCCTGTTCTTTAAAAATGTAAAATAGCTAAATGTTTAAGCCCGTCTTTATGCCGGGTCATTGAGCCAAAGTTGGTAAAACTCTCCCACTGTGGGGGGAAATATCAATATTAATATCGATATACATTCCTAACACGATGCATGCACAACCCATCAAGGCTATAAATGCTGGACAACATCATGCTGTCCTGTCCACAAACACTTTACTACCAAATCAAATGATATTAGTCCTTTTACTACCTTATTGACACGTTGAAACGAGACATAACGCAACCAAGCCCCGCCTCCCAGCTTCTCTCTGGAGGGCAGAAAGACGGATCACCCCCACTAACTACTGTACTTGTTAACTGTCATTAGATCAGTGCTAGATGAAGGTGAGGGAAAATCTACCAGCATGGTTAATATGAGCAGCGCTGTTGACTGCAGAAATAGAAGAAAAAAGGACAGTAATAATATTTAATATGTTTCCAGCTGATGAAATACGCTGCCGTCTATGGCTGAGTTAGAGTGGATGATTTATCCAGGGATCAAGGCTGATGAACAAATCTGTTCATCTCCAACACTGGAGTTATGTTGATGTTAATATATATGTACGCATAGTTTGCTTCTGCTGTGTAAAGTTGAGACATGATGATCAAATAATGTAGATATCTGTAAACTAAACTGGCGACGGTCGTTTCTACTGTAGCTTGTTAGCTGTTTGAAACGGTCTGGTGTTTAGCTCTGTGGGCTAGCTGTTAGCCATCTCCTCTTTCTTACATGTTACTGGCTGTACAAACGGCTGCCTGATTACATGTTGGCTGTAAGTTTATCATTTTATGTCTTTATGGGCGCCTGTTTAAGGGTGCTGCGTTCAGCCTGATGGTGATGTTATTAGCTAGCTGTTCTCTACACAGAATGCTAACCTAGCCTGAACTGTGTAAGCTGCTGATTCTCTGTGAAATTGCTTCATAACTCCGTAAATTGTTGTTGTCTTTGGGTTATAAATATGTCTATGACATGTCAATAATCTGGTGTTAAACTGGCTGAATGGTAACTGTTGTTGAGAATCATCAAACCGTGTTGGTGATCTATCGGTATAAAAATGTGTTTGAAGAATCGAGCGCTGGGAGTTTTCCTTACGATTGAATCCCTTCTTTGCTTCTGCTGTGTAAAGTCACAGCATGTCGATCATATAATTGCAGATATCTACTGAACTAACGGTGGTCATTTCTGAGGAGTTTGTAACTAAACGTTAATAACCGATATGTAGCTTTGCGCTACATATTTAGCTTTGTAATATGACTTTTTGGTTTTATTTAGTTTGTCTAACTGTTCATACACAAACCGCACAGCTTTGCATAGCGAAATGTAAGCTTTTTGCCCTCCACTGTTGTACACATGCGCATAAATATCCAGATGAAAACAATAACATTCAAGGTGTCTATAAGGGGGCTGATTAAATGCACTACCTTCTACTACCTGCAGAGGTCCTCCTTCCTGATCTGAATCGAGAGTTTTGTTGCCCGTTTCTGAGCTAGAAGCAGTTCCTCCTCACCTTGTGGGTGTTGAGCAGCTCGCTGACAGAGATGTAGATGACGGGTCTGTTGACGATCAGCAGCTCAGAGTATTCGTCCATGCTGAAGCGCTCCTCTGGTTCAGGAACGTCACAGACGCTGTGCAGGAACCTCCTGTCCAACAGAACATCAGCAACAATCAGCAGTGCCTCCCCTGACCTCACCAACAGGCTCTTCATTAATACTGCAGGCATCAGAACCTGAACTTGTTGTGGGTCTGGGTGATGTACTGGTTCAGGACTCGAACATGGTACCCGTCTCCATGGAAGTGTTTGTTGGCGGCGGCTTGCTGCAGCATGCGAGCTATGGATCCCAGGATGTGGCGCTGCTCCGCCTGCAGGCTGGATCCGGCCGAGCGGTCCACCACGTCAAACCCGTCTGGGGCGACGATGGCCGGGTTCATGTAGCGATAGTACACCAGGTTACCAACAATCTGCATGGAGCAAAGGGGCCAGTAACAGGTTCAGTTTGGGTCCGACTGCTGAAACAGTCACAGATCACACAGTTTCAGCAGCAAGTAGCACCACTAATCAGCACAAAATGGCGCCCAGAGCAGTACAAACAACATGAAGGACAGAGAGTCAGCAACTCTTATTTTTTATGAAGCCACTTATTTGGAGACGTCTGCTCATTTTTCTCTGAATTACATCTAATCAGTGAGACTATCGGTCCGCTTCCAGAAGTAGGAAATATAAAAAGGTATAAGGTGGAAATTATATTGGTGAGAAAAGGAGATTTTATATACCGCCTTACTTACAATTATTTGTTTTTCCATTTAGCAGAAAAGAAACATGATGAACTTGAAGCATTTTAATTCTAGTATTTCCAGGTTCCTTGTTGTGCCATATTAAATTTATAAATAAGTAGGAAAGCAGAAAATTTAGAATTTTAATGACATTCAGCTTTTATTTCAGTTAAAATATCTTCATCTTTATGTTTGAGAAATTTTGTGAATGTGAAATTTTTAACAATTGGAAGGAGTTGATTCATTTATTCCAACATAATCCTCCTGCTGCAGCCAGGTTTCTGATAGACAATGAAAATCTATTATATTATCACAAATCAAGTCATTTACTAATAAAGTCTTTGAGGAGAGGGATCTTATGTTTAGTAAACCACATCTAATTATTTAGTCAAAGTTGTATTTATTTTAATGAGATTTTCATAATTTGTTTTTGTTAGGTTGATTTTTAAACTATTATATTTAGGCCGTGAACAGAACACTGTCTCAATGGGGTACTGAGGCCATATCGACGAGCCCTACAGAGTAACCGCCCTGGTTCCTTAAATGGCCCTGTTGGCCCATCTCCATGGACACGTGGCGTATCAGGAAGGTCTGGTTAAATTACCCTGAAGCTAGCCTGGCATCAGCCAGATCTATGTGTAGCCCCCCCCCATGTCGAGTTTACCATAGACTGTAAAAAAGAACAGACAGCGCCTCCTCACTCCTCCCCGTTTACCAGAATGACTTTCATGGGGGAATTCATGGCGGATTCACAGACTCCTCCTCCCCAGCTCTGATGAAGCATGTTCCTAATAAGGGCATAGGGGCGGGATCTTCACTGTAGACTCCGCCCTTACGGGGCGTTTATGGGCGTGTAGTTCGGTCGTAATCGCGCCCATTCTGCTCCCGCGTCGTTAGCTCTGATGCTAAACTTGGCTCGGCCCCCTCATTAATTATGCAAGATTTCAGAAAATTCTCTTACGCAAACCAGCCTGGTTCCCAGGTTTTTTATGAGCCCAGCGTTATCTCAGGAAGAATATGTAGCCATAGAAAGTTTAAAACAATGGGGCACCAGGTATTAAAGTTGTTTTTAACGTGTCTAAAGTCCAATGCTTTTCAATGGGGGCCTAGTGGCCAAATGGAGGTACTACAGCAAGGGAGGAGCAATGGCGGCCTCCATGGTATGCGGTCACAAAGCAGAGCAGCCAGCGGCCATTGAAGTTTACACATTTCCTTCTTCTCCTGAGTTTGGAAAACTCCAAATCTCACGAGAATCCATCTTGCAGAGCAAGGTTACCCCGAAGGTTCACTTTCACCCTGTGGTACTAATTCATAAGCATATCAGGTGATTATAAAAGTGACTGCATGTATGAACGCTCATGTCGTATCCCAGTCAGCTCTGCAGAATATTTTCCTCTTTCCTTCAAACTTTTTATTACTCGTTTGTAATTTTGTCAGCTCCACATGCATAATATATGTACAACTGAATAAAACATGGTGACATGTGTGACCTTATTTACCCTATGGCTAGTTTACCTAGTTGGTTTAGTTAGCCATGGGGGGCGGTATCTGAATCGCTCCAGATTATATTAAGTGGCCTGCAGGAGAAGGTTTTTCCAGGGTCAAGTTAAAGATAGAGACAGGTATGTTAATTATTATTATTGTTAATATTAATAAAAGCAGACACAAACCCAACACTTATTCTCACAAATCTAAATGCTGTAATCCGATTGATGCGATGCTGGCGTGACCACAGTGAACACGTCTAATGATGCTCACAGTGGTCCAAGGGGAATTTGTGTTTGTTCAGACATGATCATGGCTGAGAAGCTTCTACTGCAGCTTCTGGGATTCTGTGATACTGAGGATGCAGATTTAGTTTATTTATTCAGTACTGAACAGGTTTACCAATCAGCTCAAGTAACAGAAATACAGACAAACTGGGAGACACTGGAAGCAGTCCAGTTTGACACCCTGTGAGTCTCACCTTGTACAGTTCACTCTCACTGGCTGCAGGAAACTTGGTCTTCAAGGCATCTCTGAGCACCTTCGCTGTGTAACGCAGACCATAACTGCCACAAACAGAGACAAGTAATGAAAACTTCTGTTATTCAAAGTGTTCAACGATCAGTGGGAACAAAAATAAATAGAAACAGGCCGTCAGTCTGTGGACAGAGACATCACATATTGGCAGATGAGAGACAGAGGACAGGTGTGGAACTACTGCAGTGAGGGGAGACAGGTGAAGACCTGGGGAAGACGGTAGACAGGTGTGGACCTATAGGAGTCTGCGGAGGGTAACAAGAGACATACGGAAGTTTGCTGAGGTTAGAGGTGATTGCTTTAAAGACACGGTCCGTCAGGTTCTTCAGGTTGATGATGGCAATGTCAATTCTCCGCTGAACTTCAGGATGGGACAGAGCATCTTCAGCAGAAACCTCATAGGGCAGAGAACTGAAGGGACAGACAGGTGAAACAGTCAGGTAAGTCACCGGAGACCGACAGATATTTGGCTCAATCTCACCTCTTGTGTCCAGTTTGGGTCTCAGTCTGGTTGATCCAGGTCTTGTAGACTTCCACAGGGTCGGTTCTGATGCTGAGGGTTTGGTCTAGCAGGACATCCTGCAGAGCTGGACCCAGAGAATCTCGCAGGGCGTTCTGACCGCGAGCGTGGCGGTAAAAATTCACCAACATTTTGATGACTGTGGGATTTCCAGTAATCACATCTTGTGGCTTCTCTACTTTCAGTCTGACAACAGCAAAGACACGGCGGTACGTTTAGGTGCAGAGTGACATCACAGCTTCCAGGTGGGCACAAAGTTACCTGATCTCATATCGGAGCGCTTCAGTGAACAGCTGCAACAGCAGGAAGGCTTCACGGTGGTCAGAGCCGTAGTTAAACAGACTGAACACCACCATCTCCATGAAGGCGGTGGAGCGGCTCTGAGGCATCAGGAAGATCACCTGAGCCAGGTAGAGGGGCTGCGTCTGGAACAGAAGGACAGGCCGCTACAGCTTCTCTAGGAGGTACGAGAAACGTTCTATCATCGCATGTAGCTGCAGGTGGAACAGGTGCGTGTCTCTACATTTAGCAACAGTAGAAAGTCTCACAGAACCCTGTGGTTCTCCACCAGTAACTATTAATCGTCTAATTGGTTTACCAATTGGAAGCATATATATAGTAAAACGATTTAAACCAACCTAGTGCTGTTCCCTTTATCCCTACAACATGTTCAAGCCTTTCTAAGAGAATATTATGATCGACTGTGTCAAAAGCAGCACTGAGATCTAACCAGACCAGAACCGTCACAGATCCATTATCTGAGGTCATTAGAATATTATTAGTAACTTTTACCAGTACTGTTTCAGTGCTATGATGAGCTCTAATACCTGACTGAAATTCATCAAACAGGTTGTTGCTGTTTAGATGTTTACATACTTGATTAGCAACTATTTTCTCAAAGCCCTAAAATCCCCTGACCAAATAAAAAGGCTGAGATCTGATGTAAGAATTGAGAGTGAGGGCCTGGTCGAAGATACAAAACCTGCTTTGCAACGTGGATGAGGAAAACTAAGGATTAGATGTTCTAAATAGCTGTAGTTAATAACTGGTCTAGGATTAATTAGTCAAATCTGAATGAAAAATGGTTGCTGATATAATCCTCCTGCTGCAGCCAGGTTTCTGTGAGACAAAACAAATACATTTCATCCACATAAATCAAGTCAATGATTAATGAAAGCTTTGAAGGCAGGAAGATTATATTCAATGAGCTGCTTCTCCCATACATGTCTTCACCTGCTCTTAGATCAGACTACCAGATGCTTAACTGTTCAGCAAATGTATAAATCAAGAAGAAACAGAACGTTAAACTTTGGAACAATCTGCTGTCGCTTGTCAGACAGGCCCCTTCTCTTGGTGATTAAAATACTATTTTTCTCCTTAAGCCTGTGAATATTCTCATTCATCCAGGTCATGGTTATCTCAAGGAAATTTCAATCGTACGCAACTGGACTTGGTAATTTGTCTTGGAAGACGTTTCACTTCTTATCCAAGAGGCTTCATCAGTTCATGCTCGCCGCTGACCAGGCTGGGACTGGTCAGCGGCGAGCATATTTTTCTCCTTGGTTTCAAAGTGAGTATTTATCTAGATTGTTCTTCTGTCACCTTTTACCGATTAATGTACTTGTTATTTTGTGATTTATATTTTTATTTACGTTGCTTGGGTTTTTACTTTACAGAACTTTGGTCAGCTGTCATGTTGTTATTAAAGATCTTTAGAAATAAAATAGACATTTTGTTTGGATAAAGGTGCCTCGTCTCCCCTACTGCGGCAGGTAGAACAGGTGCGTGTCTCACCTGCAGCAGGTAGAACAGGTGTTGGTAGGCCTCCAGCCTCTCCCTCCTGTCCCGGCTCAGAGCTTTCAGACCTTTGCTTCTCTCCACGTCCATCATGTCGGAAAGCTGCTCCTTGTTCTTTTTGGTTAGTTTCTTGCAGTGAGACACAACTTCCTGTTCGGAGAGACAGACCAGACAGAAAGTCAGAGAGGAGATTCAGATCATCAGCAGATTCTGCCGGTTCCTCAGTGTCCGTCCCACCATAGGATAGCTGGAACAGAGGCCCGGGATGGTTTCTATCTGGAGTAACTTTGTGGCATGGAGCGGTTCTGTACGGGTTAGTATCTGACCTGCAGCGTGGCTCTGTTTCGGACCAGGAGCCCGATCTTCAGGTCCATCAGGTCCAAATCGGACTCCAGCTGCCGGTTGAAGCGGATGCTCCTCACCACTTCCTCTCGCAGGCGCAGAAGCTCCGCCTCCTCTCTGATGTCACCGTCTCCCAAATCGAGCAGGTGAAGGAACTTCCTGACCACAGACAGGGGGGGCGTGTCCGAATGCACTGTGAAAGGCAAGGGGGAGGGGCTTATGAATGATCATCATGTGAGAGCGCAGCTCGACCAATCAGGCGCAGCGCTGTGAACCCACCTAACATGCGGTACTGATGTCGGGCTCTGCTGGCTCGGAAGAAGGCCTGGATCTTTATGACGGCATCCACCTGGTTACCATGGAGACAGCACATGCTTCTCTCTAACTGGCTGATAAACTTAGTAGGTTTAGACCTGAAGCGGGTTTGGATCAGAACCCTTAGAGATGCTGTAAAGACTCACGTTCTGAGAGAAGAATCTCAGCCGGGACAAATATTTCCTCCTGATGAGCCACATCTTCACCAGCGACTGGATCTACAGACAGTACATGACCAGGTAGTTTACAGAGGTTCTAGAGCCGGGCCCGGTTCTAAACTGGATTTATATTATGAACACAAACCCCCCCCCCCATTGTAAAATCTTCTGATTCTGATGGATGAATGATCAGATTGATAAATGGAGCTTTTTATTTTAAACTTAGCTCAGACTGGACCCTCAGAACTGGGTCTTGTTCTCACCTTTGGTTTGACCTTCAGAGATGTTCTGATGACCTCAGAAAGTTGTTTTTACAGAAGGACAGGTACACAACATTGGTTACCTTGACGACAGACCTCCAGTTCCTGTAGAAGAACTGCAGCCGCCGCCTGTAGGCCCTCTGCTGGACGAACCTCCTCCAGTGGGACTGAAGCACACAGATGGATGATGATCATGTGACCTGTGAGAAGCCACACAGCGTCTGCACCTGCCGCACTCACCTGGATGATGACGACAGCAGGTGTCTGACTGATCAGGTAACGTCGCCGACCCTCCAGCCGCCGTCTGACCAGGAAGCCGCGACAGCGAGCCTGCAGACGGACCACGAAGGCTTCGCTGCTCCGCCAAAGAACGCCGCGACTGTACGACGCCGAAACGCTGCTCACCACTTCCTGCAGGGGGCGACATGATTCACGGGTCAGTCAGTCACCCCTCCTGGAGCTGGGAGGGGGCTGGCCGGCCACTACAACAGTTTGTTCTAAAGAATCTGATAAGAAGATTCTCAGAGCCCAGGGTGCCCTCTGGAGGTAGGAGATGATTATTACAGCGTTGGTTAAATGAAACATCTAGGGATCAAGTCTGCAGACTAAAAGCAGTCAGGATCTAGGTAGTCTGGATCTAGGGAGTATGGATCTAGGGAGTATGGATCTAGGTAGTCTGGATCTAGGCTGTTAGGATCTAGGCTGTTAGGATCTAGGGAGTCTGGATCTAGGGAGTCTGGATCTAGGTAGTCTGGATCTAGGTAGTCTGGATCTAGGGAGTATGGATCTAGGCTGTCAGGATCTAGGGAGTCTGGATCTAGGCTGTCAGGATCTAGGTAGTATGGATCTAGGGAGTATGGATCTAGGCTGTCAGGATCTAGGCTGTCTGGATCTAGGTAGTCTGGATCTAGGTAGTCTGGATCTAGGTAGTCTGGATCTAGGCTGTCAGGATCTAGGCTGTCTGGATCTAGGTAGTCTGGATCTAGGTAGTCTGGATCTAGGCTGTCAGGATCTAGGGAGTCTGGATCTAGGCTGTCAGGATCTAGGGAGTATGGATCTAGGCTGTCAGGATCTAGGCTGTCTGGATCTAGGTAGTCTGGATCTAGGGAGTCTGGATCTAGGGAGTCTGGATCTAGGCTGTTAGGATCTAGGCTGTCTGGATCTAGGTAGTCTGGATCTAGGTAGTCTGGATCTAGGCTGTCAGGATCTAGGGAGTCTGGATCTAGGCTGTCAGGATCTAGGGAGTATGGATCTAGGCTGTCAGGATCTAGGCTGTCTGGATCTAGGTAGTCTGGATCTAGGTAGTCTGGATCTAGGCTGTCAGGATCTAGGGAGTCTGGATCTAGGGAGTCTGGATCTAGGGAGAATGGATCTAGGCTGTTAGGATCTAGGCTGTTAGGATCTAGGCTGTTAGGATCTAGGCTGTTAGGATCTAGGCTGTTAGGATCTAGGCTGTCTGGATCTAGGCTGTAGAAATAGATGCTAGCAGAGGTTTTTTCTCTTCCTTCCTTTTTCTGTCTCCTCTCGCCGCTCTCCCTAAAAACAAAAATCATGGAATAAGGCAGCTGGTCTCTGAATGCCGTGGACCAAATATTCTCTAACCGTAGGGCTGGTGTGGAGAACATGAGGGCTACATGATGGATCATCTGCCTGCTGTTGCTTACCATCGAGGATGTCGAAGATACCACCTCAAAGCACCAGTTAGCGCGCTAACAGACTAGCGTACCAGGTGATGCAGCAGAGAGCACGCTAGGTAACAAACCAATCAGAGTCTGATGCTCCCACCTGGATCTCCTGCTGGGAGAGGAAGACTCCGTGCTTTTTGAATCCGTTGGGTTTCTCCCAGCTTCCCTCCAGTCTGTTCAGCTGGAAGTAGTAAAAGGTTCCGTCGTGCAGCTGGACCTGAACCCACGGGCTTCGGTCGACACCTGAACACAAAGGAGCTCTGCTAGCATCTAGAGAACATCGGACTCCTCAACGCCCTCACCTGTAGACCTTACCTGAACCGGTCCTGTCCGCGATCCGGGTGCTAAGCTCCCGCTGATACTCTGCGGCGCAGTCCGACAGAACTCCCCGGAGCTCCAGTTCTGGCAGAGACAGAACACGCAGAGTCTGTTTGACCCGGTTCTCCTTCACCGCCTGGTTCACCGCCGCCACCGCCAGGCACACTGAGGGGAGAAGCAAACCAGTCAACTGCTGACCAACAACCGCAGAACCCAGAGGTGGACCTTTACCCTGGGGTTCTGGACCATGAGGTTCTGGTTTTAGACCCTAGGGTTCTGGATCCTGAGGTTCTGGACCATTAGGTTCTGGACCCTCAGGTTAGGATCCTAGGGTTCTGTACCCTAGTGTTCTAAATCTGGACCTTGAGGTTCTGGTTTTAGACCCTAGGGTTCTGGGCCCTGAGGTTCTAGACCCTAGGGTTCTGGGCCCAGAGGTGCTGGTTCTAGACCCTAGGGTTCTGGGCCCTGAGGTTCTAGACCCTAGGGTTCTGGGCCCTGAGGTTCTGGGCCCAGAGGTGCTGGTTCTAGACCCTAGGGTTCTGGGCCCTGAGGTTCTGGGCCCAGAGGTGCTGGTTCTAGACCCTAGGGTTCTGGGCCCTGAGGTTCTGGGCCCAGAGGTGCTGGTTCTAGACCCTAGGGTTCTGGGCCCTGAGGTTCTGGGCCCAGAGGTGCTGGTTCTAGACCCTAGGGTTCTGGACCCTGAGGTTCTGGGCCCAGAGGTTCTGGACTAGGACCCTGATGTGATGAAGCTCCTTCGGTTGGATCAATCTTAATCTTTGGGTTCTTCAGTGAACGGGTCGGAACCGTTTATCCGGTTCTAGTCATCAAGAGGTCAGAAATGGTTCTGGGTGGATCCGACTCACACTTCAGGGCTTTCTGAGTCTGCTGATTGGCCTGCTTCACTGCTTCCTGGATATCAGCCAACCACAGCTCAGCTCCGGGGTCTCTGCTCCTCTGATTGGACAGAAACAACAAGGATGTCTCCTCTTCAACCTGAAAGCACCTGGTTTGCTGTTACCTGTGTGCTTACCTGGACTTTGTTCTGTCTGGTTCTGGTCAGCAGGGTTAGATACCTGCGGGCGTTGGCAGGTACCACCTCCTGTAGACCACTAGAGGGCAGCATCAGGGCGGACATCAGCTGCTGGACGTCTCCTGTCATCACTGCCTGGTTTATCAGGCCGACAGCCTGGAGCTCTGTCACACACACATATATATAGATAATGTGCGTATGGTGTGTACTATAGTGTGCGCATATATTTATGTAGTAACATCAAAGACGCCTGATGGACAGAGAAGTGGCTACATGCTAATGCTAATGTGTGTTAGCCATTAATCAAGCTGCTTATGTGATCTTATAACAGCATTGTGTGATTAATTAATTGATCTGTAGCATCTCAGAATGTTCAGTAAACGGTGCAAACAACAAACACGGTTTTTTATTTACTGGGCCGGAAAGATTTGCTTAGTGGATGCAGCTATATTGGTTCTGCAGCGTAGCGTTGGGTGCAGGAGGCGGGTTTATAGAGAAACGATCCGTTTCACTTTGTGCTCACACATTAACTACAGGATATATATTACATTTTAGGACAAATTAATACTGCATAACACCAACACACATTTTATTATATATATGTTTATTCCAGAAGTTGAAAGCTGGGAAATAGCAAGATATAGTCCCTTTAAAAAAGTGGTTTTATGAAGTAATCTATTGAATTTAACAAACTTGAAGACATGCAGTGTGTGTATAGTGTAGTGTGTTTATAGTGTAGTGTGTTTATAGTGTATAGTGTGTATATAGTGTAGTGTGTTTATAGTGTAGTGTGTTTATAGTGTGTATAAAGTGTGTATAAAGTGTGTATATAGGGTAGTGTGTATATAGTGTATAGTGTGTATATAGTGTATAGTGTGTATAAAGTGTATAGTGTGTATAAAGTGTAGTGTGTTTATAGTGTAGTGTGTTTATAGTGTAGTGTGTATATAGTGTAGTGTGTATATAGTGTAGTGTGTATATAGTGTAGTGTGTATATAGTGTAGTGTGTTTATAGTGTGTATAAAGTGTGTATAAAGTGTGTATATAGTGTAGTGTGTATATAGTGTAGTGTGTTTATAGTGTAGTGTGTTTATAGTGTATAGTGTGTATATAGTGTAGTGTGTATATAGTGTAGTGTGTATATAGTGTAGTGTGTTTATAGTGTAGTGTGTTTATAGTGTATAGTGTGTTTATAGTGTAGTGTGTTTATAGTGTATAGTGTGTATATAGTGTAGTGTGTTTATAGTGTAGTGTGTTTATAGTGTATAGTGTGTTTATAGTGTAGTGTGTTTATAGTGTAGTGTGTATATAGTGTAGTGTGTATATAGTGTAGTGTGTTTATAGTGTAGTGTGTATATAGTGTAGTGTGTATATAGTGTATGGTATATAGTGTTTGTTTATAGTGTGTATATAGTGTAGTGTGTTTATAGTGTAGTGTGTTTATAGTGTAGTGTGTTTATATAGTGTAGTGTGTTTATAGTGTAGTGTGTTTATAGTGTATAGTGTGTATATAGTGTAGTGTGTTTATAGTGTAGTGTGTTTATAGTGTAGTGTGTTTATAGTGTAGTGTGTTTATAGTGTAGTGTGTTTATAGTGTAGTGTGTTTATAGTGTAGTGTGTTTATAGTGTATAGTGTGTTTATAGTGTAGTGTGTATATAGTGTAGTGTGTTTATAGTGTAGTGTGTTTATAGTGTAGTGTGTTTATAGTGTAGTGTGTATATAGTGTAGTGTGTATATAGTGTAGTGTGTTTATAGTGTAGTGTGTTTATAGTGTAGTGTGTTTATAGTGTAGTGTGTTTATAGTGTAGTGTGTATATAGTGTAGTGTGTATATAGTGTAGTGTGTATATAGTGTAGTGTGTATATAGTGTATAGTGTGTATATAGTGTAGTGTGTATATAGTGTAGTGTGTATATAGTGTAGTGTGTATATAGTGTAGTGTGTTTTATAGTGTTGTGTGTGTTATAGTGTAGTGTGTATATAGGGTTAGTGTGTATATAGTGTAGTGTGTATATAGTGTAGTGTGTTTATAGTGTATTAGTGTGTATATAGTGTAGTGTGTATATAGTGTAGTGTGTATATAGTGTAGTGGTATATAGTGTAGTGTGTATATAGTGTATGTGATATAGTGTAGTGTGTATATAGTGTGTGTGTATATAGTGTAGTGTGTATATTGTGTTGTGTGTATATAGTGTAGTGTGTTTATAGTGTAAGTGTGTATATAGTGTAGTGTGTATATAGTTGTTATAGTGTGTATATAGTGTATAGTGTGTATATAGTGTAGTGTGTATATAGTGTAGTGTGTTTATAGTGTAGTGTGTTTATAGTGTAGTGTGTTTATAGTGTAGTGTGTTTATAGTGTGTATAAAGTGTGTATAACGCGTGTATATAGGGTAGTGTGTATATAGTGTAGTGTGTATATAGTGTATAGTGTGTATAAAGTGTAGTGTGTTTATAGTGTAGTGTGTTTATAGTGTGTATATAGTGTAGTGTGTATATAGTGTAGTGTGTATAAAGTGTAGTGTGTATATAGTGTAGTGTGTATATAGTGTAGTGTGTATATAGTGTAGTGTGTATATAGTGTAGTGTGTATATAGTGTAGTGTGTATATAGTGTAGTGTATATAGTGTGTATATAGTGTAGTGTGTATATAGTGTAGTGTGTATAAAGTGTGTATAAAGTGTGTATAAAGTGTGTATATAGTGTAGTGTGTTTATAGTGTAGTGTGTATATAGTGTAGTGTGTATATAGTGTAGTGTGTATAAAGTGTGTATATAGTGTGTATATAGTGTAGTGTGTATATAGTGTAGTGTGTATATAGTGTAGTGTGTATAAAGTGTAGTGTGTATATAGTGTAGTGTGTATATAGTGTAGTGTGTATATAGTGTAGTGTGTATATAGTGTAGTGTGTATATAGTGTAGTGTGTATATAGTGTAGTGTGTATATAGTGTAGTGTGTATATAGTGTAGTGTGTATATAGTGTAGTGTGTATATAGTGTAGTGTGTATAAAGTGTGTATATAGTGAGTATAAAGTGTAGTGTGTATATAGGGTAGTGAGTATATAGTGTAGTGTGTATATAGTGTAGTGTGTATATAGTGTGTATAAAGTGTAGTGTGTATATAGTGTAGTGTGTTTATAGTGTATAGTGTGTATATAGTGTAGTGAGTATATAGTGTAGTGTGTTTATAGTGTAGTGTGTATATAGTGTAGTGTGTATATAGTGTAGTGTGTATAAAGTGTGTATATAGTGAGTATAAAGTGAGTATATAGTGTAGTGAGTATATAGTGTAGTGTGTAGTATATAGTGTGCAGTATATAGTGTGCAGTATATAGTGTGTTGTGTATATAGTGTGTAGTATATAGTGTGTAGTATATAGTGTGTAGTATATAGTGTGTAGTATATAGTGTGCAGTATATAGTGTGTTGTGTATATAGTGTGTCAGTTTAAAGTGTGTCCGCTATATAGTGGTGTAGCTATATAGTGTTGCAGTATTTAGTGTGCTGTATATTAGTGTGTAGATATAGTGGTAGTATATAGTGAGTTAGTATATAGTATATTGTGTGTTTAAGCCGTCGTGTTGATGTATATAGTGTGGAGTGTTCATAGTGATGTATCATAGTGTGTATATAGAAGTGTTGTGTTATAAGTGTGTAGTGTATACCGTTTCCTTGAGATACCTGTGTGTAGTACCCGTGTATATTAGTGTGTAGTACCTCAGTGTGTATTTGTTGTGTTGTGTAGTATTAGTGTGTAGTGTATACGGTGATGTATACTAGTGTGTAGTTATTTAGTGTGCAGTATTTTTGTGCAGTATATAGTGTGAAGTATATATGGTGTATATAGTGATGTATGTATAGTGTGTATATAGTGTGTAGTGTATAGTGTGTATATAGTGTGTAGTGTATAGTGTGTATATAGTGTGTAGTGTATAGTGTGTATATAGTGTGTAGTGTATAGTGTGTATATAGTGTGTAGTGTATAGTGTGTATATAGTGTGTAGTGTATAGTGTGTATATAGTGTGTAGTGTATAGTGTGTAGTATATAGTGTGTAAAGTGTAAATAGTGTGTATAATAGTGTGTAAAAGTGTATAAAGTGTGTATATAGTGTAGTGTGTATATAGTGTAGTGAGTATATAGTGTAGTGAGTATATAGTGTGCAGTATATAGTGTGCAGTATAAAGTGTGTAGTATATAGTGTGCAGTATATAGTGTGTATATAGTGTGTAGTATATAGTGTGTATATAGTGTGTAGTATATAGTGTAGTGAGTATATAGTGTAGTGTGTAGTATATAGTGTGTAGTATATAGTGTGTAGTATATAGTGTGTATATAGTGTGTATATAGTGTAGTGTGTATATAGTGTAGTGTGTATAAAGTGTGTATAAAGTGTGTATATAGTGTAGTGTGTATATAGTGTGTAGTGTATAGTGTGTATATATAGTGTCGTATATAGTGTGTATATAGTGTGTAGTACATAGTGTAGTATATAGTGTGTAGTATATAGTGTGTAGTATATAGTGTGTAGTATATAGTGCGTAGTGTACAGTGTGTAGTGTACAGTATGTAGTATATAGTGTGCAGTATACAGTGTGTAGTATATAGTGTGCAGTATATAGTGTGTAGTATATAGTGTGTAGTGTATAGTGTGTAGTGTACAGTGTGTAGTGTACAGTGTGTAGTGTACAGTGTGTAGTGTACAGTGTGTAGTATATAGTGTGCAGTATATAGTGTGTATATAGTGTGTAGTGTATAGTGTGTATATATAGTGTCGTATATAGTGTGTATATAGTGTGTAGTACATAGTGTAGTATATAGTGTGTAGTATATAGTGTGTAGTATATAGTGCGTAGTGTACAGTGTGTAGTGTACAGTATGTAGTATATAGTGTGCAGTATATAGTGTGCAGTATATAGTGTGTAGTATATAGTGTGCAGTATATAGTGTGCAGTATATAGTGTGTAGTATATAGTGTGTAGTATATAGTGTGTAGTATATAGTGTGTAGTATATAGTGTGTAGTGTACAGTGTGTAGTATATAGTGTGTAGTGTACAGTGTGTATATAGTGTGTAGTATATAGTGTGTAGTGTATAGTGTGTATATATAGTGTCGTATATAGTGTGTATATAGTGTGTAGTACATAGTGTAGTATATAGTGTGTAGTATATAGTGTGTAGTATATAGTGCGTAGTGTATCAGTGTGTAGTATATAGTGTGCAGTATATAGTGTGCAGTATATAGTGTGCAGTATATAGTGTGTAGTATATAGTGCGTAGTGTACAGTGTGTAGTATATAGTGTGTAGTGTATAGTGTGTATATATAGTGTCGTATATAGTGTGTATATAGTGTGTAGTATATAGTGTGTAGTATATTGTGAGTATTGGTAGTATATAGTGCGTAGTGTACAGTGTGTAGTATATAGTGTGTAGTGTATAGTGTGTATATATAGTGTCGTATATAGTGTGTATATAGTGTGTAGTATATAGTGTGTAGTATATAGTGTGTAGTATATAGTGCGTAGTGTACAGTGTGTAGTGTACAGTATGTAGTATATAGTGTGCAGTATATAGTGTGTAGTATATAGTGTGCAGTATATAGTGTGCAGTATATAGTGTGCAGTATATAGTGTGCAGTATATAGTGTGTAGTATATAGTGTGTAGTATATAGTGTGTAGTGTACAGTGTGTGTCGTACGCTGCTGCTCATGGTGGGTGGAGCTGTTCACATTGTGGATTTCTTCCTGCAGCTGATTCCAGGTCAGCAGGTCTCCGCTCATCTGCTGCTTCACACCTGCCAGGTGCTCCAGGTACCTGTCCACCAGACCCCCCCCCATCATAATCATCATCATCATCATCATGCAGCGGTGTGGATCTCAGTAACACAGAAACACCTCACACCTGTCCATAAGGGAGTGATCTACGTCACACAGGCCTGCTGATGGACTGACCAATGAGGAGCTGAACTGGTGTTGATGCCCCGCCTCCAGAGCCTGATTAATCAGTGCCACTGCTGACAGCATCTCCACGGCAACAAAAAGCTCTTCTTGATGTAGCTCCCCCTGGAGGAGAGAACAGGAAACACACAGGTGTAGCAGCAAAGGGCCTTCTAGTGTCACCTGCAGCCCTCAGGTGTGTTTTACCTGAGCGGTCCGTCCCTGCAGCAGCTTCAGCTCCCGGTGATAGAGCTTGGCAGCAGATGGAAACACCTCAGGCAACTGGAGGTCAGAGTTCATCAGGCAGCTGACGGTGTGTCTGGGGTCGTTCCCCTGGAGCGAGGCGTTGACGCTGCGCAGCGCCAGGAGCACTGACACACACACACACACGTTAGGATGTCTGAACCAGCACGGAGCCGGCGGTCCAGCAGGGGGCGCACTTACTGCTGGTGGCCCTCTGAGCTTCCTGGTTGGCAGCAGAGACGGCGTCCTGCAGCTCGGCCGGCTCCAGAGGATCCACGGATCCCTGCTCCTGGTTCACATGTCAGAACGCCCAGGTGAGCAGACACACAAGCGCACCAGGTACAACCACAACAGGTGTGTTTCACTACCAGAGCCTTCTGCTGGCGGTCCACCAACAGCTGGTCCAGGTACCAGGGGCCGTTGTCCGTGCGGAGGCCCCTGAGGGCCAAACATGGCAGCTGCAGAACGGCCAGCAGGGAGAACTCATCCTCAGCGTCCAGAGCTTCATCCACCTGCTCCACGGCAGACCTTACTGTAAAACACACAGGGGTCAGAGGGGGCGGGGCTAAGAGGGAGGGGTCTGATACTGGAGGGGCGGGGCTAAGAGGGAGGGGTCTGATGCTGGAGGGGCGGGGCTAAGAGGGAGGGGTCTGATACTGGAGGGGCGGGGCTAAGAGGGAGGGGTCTGATACTGGAGGGGCGGGGCTAAGAGGGAGGGGTCTGATACTGGAGGGCGGGGCTAAGAAGGGAGGGTCTGATGCTGGACAGGGGCAAATCATCTGAGAGGGGCGGGGCTAAGAGGGAGGGGTCTGATACTGGAGGGGCGGGGCTAAGAGGGAGGGTCTGATACTGGAGGGGCGGGGCTTAGAGGGAGGGGTCTGATACTGGGAGGGGCGGGGCTAAGAGGGAGGGGTCTGATACTGGGAGGGGCGGGGCTAAGAGGGAGGGGCGATACTGGAGGGCGGGCTAAAGGAGGGTCTATACTGGAGGGGCGGGGCTAAGAGGGAGGGGTCTGATACTGGGAGGGGCGGGGTCAAGAGAGGAGTCTGATAATGGGACGTTTGTTGGGGACGGCGTAAAAAGGATGGCTGCTGTTAGAGTTTTAGACTACAGTGCGATTTTTACACCATACGGTTAGAGTCAGTTTAGTTGTTAAAGAAGAATCTATTTCTGGGTCTGAAAGCAGCCAATTATCCTACATTTACTACTCACCCCAGCTGGGTCCCCTTAACCGCGTCTCCTAACCGCGTCCCTTGACCCCCCTAGGGACCCCCGGACACTTTGGCATACGCACCATGGGACGTTATGGAACCCCCGAATTTGAGTCGCGCTATTTCGTATTCCAAAGGAATGCTGTGACCGAGACGCCCACAAGTGGGAGCAAGACTTTTCCCAAAAGTTGGAAATTGTCCTCAAATGTCTGGTGAGACATTTGGAATACACAGGCAATGCGATGGAAACCTTTGGAATACGTTCGCCTCAATCGTACAGGCAAATGTCCGGAGTGTTCCCAAAGGGCAGCCCCGAACGGACACGAGTTTTCACAAAGGTTCGGGGCTAACTTCTCCAGCTTGGGTCCATGAAGCCAGAGCTGGGCCTGCTGTGCAGTGGAGCACCAGGGGCCCTATGACTGAGTAATTAGCCCAGTATAGAGGCCTCCTGACTGGGTAAATGAAGCCAGGGCTGGTCCTGGAACTGTGGTGCAGTCACAGTTCCACTGAGAAGTAGTTATGTAGCCCAGTACAGAGGCCTCCTGCTGACCCCAATCAGGGTCACGATTTCACCCTAAACGGGGTCCGATCGGCATGTGCTCGACGTATTTCATCCGGGTCCACCCCAGCGTGGGGTGTCCCGAATCTCGTAGCCGTACGTTAAACCTAATCCCAGATACAGCCTTAATTAGTCGTCTGTTCTCAGCCAGAAAGGCAGGAAAATGAGCCAAGGGACATATCAGGGACATGTGGGGAGTATTCCAAAAGTCATTCATTTTACCATAAGTCACCATGTTCCTTGGGAATACATTTTCCAGGATGGAAATGTATTCTGAATGGCTAGAAACGCCCTAGTTGTGTAACCTGTGGAATACATTGCCATTACGGAACATGTATCCCAAAGGCACATGGCAACCTTTGGGAACAGAAATAATGTTTAGCATGAAACCCATGCGTTTTCCCTAAGAACGTGTGCTTTCACTTTAAAAGAAAATGCTTAACGAAGGCGTATCCACTTCATCTCCGGATATGTTTCACAGTGAAACGTACCGGACGCTATGAACTTTGCCCTGGGTTCCTACGTGCCTTCTGTGGGGAGTTCCTTTTAGAAAGCACTCGGAGGCCTGTTCTTTTTCTAGACTTCAGTTTGGCAGCAAGCAGAACGCGTTGTTTCGCTCCCGTGACGCAACTCCCGATACTTTAGTCCCCGCAGCGTTCGAACTTCCGGACGCTCAGGCCCACCTCCCGACCCCGTGAGAGGTCCGAGTGGCACGACTTCGGCATATGTCGTGGCCCCCGACCCTGCCCCGCTGCCCTGAAAATCTCAACCCTCTACGCGCAACGTACGAGAACCTTTCGGGGACGTATCTCGTCTTCGGGTAAAATTTCTGACTTTTGGGTGATCACAGTCGTCCCCCGATTTTTGGGAATATTTGGGAAACTTTCCCCTAACCACGTCCCCTAACCGGGTCCCCTAACCGGCCCCCTAACCCTCGTCCCCTAACCGGGTACCCTAACCCTCGTCCCCTAACCGGGTACCCTAACCGCGTCCCCTAACCGCGTCCCCTAACCACGTACCCTAACCGGGTACCCTAACCCTCGTCCCCTAACCGCGTCCCCTAACCGCGTCCCCTAACCACGTACCCTAACCACGTACCCTAACCCTCGTCCCCTAACCGGCCCCCTAACCGCATCCCCTAACCCTCGTCCCCTAACCGCGTCCCCTAACCGCGTCCCCTAACCACGTACCCTAACCACGTACCCTAACCGTGTACCCTAACCGGCCCCCTAACCGCGTACCCTAACCCTCGTCCCCTAACCGGGTACCCTAATCGCGTCCCCTGTTGTTGGGCGACTAATAAATAATAATAAATGATTCTTATAAATATCTGAAGGATTCCTGAACAACAAAGTGTTGATCAGCTCCAATGTTTCCTACAAAGCAGTAGGTGTAGTAAAGGCGGATGAGGCGGAGGTTCTGCTCACCGTTGACGGTTCTGATGTGGTTCTGGATCTCCCTCTGGGTCAGGTATTCCTCATACATGTCTTTATCCTCGGAAACGCCACGCTGACACACACACAGACACATCAGCAGCTGATTGGATGGAAGCACGCTGACTCTGACCAATCAGAGCTCACCTTGCAGGCTGCTTGCTCCGCCTTCCTCAGCCTGGCCTGCTTCAGTATCTCCTGGTAGACGCCCATCAGCGCCTCCTGCAGGTCGGTGAGCAGAGCTGCAGGGTTCCTCAGAGCCGACGCCGTGACGCTGACCTCCCCTCTGTCCACCGCCTCGTTGATGGCCACCACAGCTGCATGCACTGGGGGCGGGGCATAGAGTCAGACCTACAGCCCCGCCTCTCGGCCCCCGGCCAATCAGAGCACACCTACCTGCGGCTTCGTCCACTGAGAGCTCATTGGCCAGGATGCCTCCGATCTTACTGAACGCTGGCATCTGGATCCCATATTTATCCAGCTCCAGCTTCATGTTGTTGATCTCCTCGTCTAGATAGAGTCAGTTGTTAGCAACGCTGCTCTCTGATTGGCCCAAACATCACAGGGGCTACTACTGCACCAAGGCTGAGAAAATAACCTCTACCTGGAAAACACACCTGTGTCAGACACCTACCTGTCTGTCAACATTTACCTGTGAACTTTACTTTTCCATAAAGATCATAAATGGGCGGAGCCAAACCCAGTCTGTACAGGTAGAGGCTGCAGAGATACACAAGACAAGACAGATGAACCAGAGACAGACATGTGAACCAAAGACAGGTGAACCAGTGAGACACACAGGTGAACCACAGACAGGTGAACCAGAGAGACAGACAGGTGAACCAGACAGACAGGACAGGTGAACCAGACAGACAGACAGGTGAACCAGACAGACAGGTGAACCAGAGAGACAGGACAGGTGAACCACAGACAGGTGAACCAGACAGACAGGACAGGTGAACCAGACAGACAGACAGGTGAACCAGACAGACAGACAGGTGAACCACAGACAGGTGAACCACAGACAGGTGAACCAGAGAGACAGACAGGTGAACCAGTGAGACAGACAGGTGAGCCAGTGAGACAGACAGGTGAGCCAGTGAGACAGACAGGTGAACCACAGACAGGTGAACCAGAGAGACAGACAGGTGAACCAGAGAGACAGACATGTGAACCAGAGAGACAGAAAGAGACAGACAGGTGAACCACAGACAGGTGAACCAGAGAGAGAGACAGACAGGTAAACCACAGACAGGTGAACCAGAGAGACAGACAGGTGAACCAGAGAGACAGACAGGTAAACCAGAGAGACAGACAGGTAAACCAGAGAGACAGACAGGTGAACCAGAGACAGACAGGTAAACCAGTGCCAGAGAGACAGACAGGTGAAACAGACACAGACAGGTGTACCTGAGAGCGTGGATGCAGTAGACAGCTCTTGGCATGTTCTTTTTGTCATAGACGTCTGTAGTTTCAGGATAAAAGATCTAGAAAGGAGAACCAATCATCAGTTGAGATTCCAACTGATCAGCTGACCAATCAGTGACCAATCAGAAGGCTGTCTGACCGCTGGTAGGCCGAGTGATGTCATGGCGTTCCTCCAGTGGTTGATATTGTCGGTGTGACGGAACTGGAGACCCACAGCCTGAACACATCAGCGTCATCAGTTAAAGGAAGAATCTGTTCTACAAACGGGTTCTGGACCAGAACCAAGTCCAGAACCAGAAGGTGGTAGAAACATGTGGCTGCTGAGCTGGACCAGAAACAGACCTTGTATCGCAGCTGTTCCGGATCATAGATCTTCTTCAGTGGGACGATGGCCGGAGCGAAGCGCTGACCCAGTTTGGCCAGAATTACTCCGTTCCTCAGAGCCTCCTCCAGTTCAGTTGGAGCAGGAAGCTCCTCCCCCAGACACGCCTCCATCCACCTGAGCAGGTATCATAGATCCAGTAAGACAATATCAACTTTGCAGCAGCAGGCCTAGTTCTGGTTCTGCTCACTGACCTCTTGGCCTCCTCCAGCCTACAGAGGTACTGATAGGCCACGTTCTGGATCCTCTGCTCGTCCATCTGCTCTGCTGTGAGACGCTCATCTGTGTGGGAACAGAACCGGTCCTGGTACTCAGTCAAGCTCAGAACATCTACTCATTTATCAGGAAACATTTAATGATACTGGATCAGAACCAGAGAGAACCCGGTCATGGAGCTCCAGTTAAAGGTCCAGAACCTCTGTAGAACCAGTCCAACAGAACACGCATTAACACCAACACCTGATCTGAACAGAACTACAGCGGTCTGATCAGGAAGAGTGTAGCTTCAGACTAATCAGCTGACCAGTCATTGACCAATCAGAGGCTGTAGAGGCCAGCTAGATAGCGTCCCTGGTGGACAGTGTCCTCATGAAGCTGGACTCATTCCTGGGTCCAGTTCTGGCCCATCAATAACAGATGTCATCTCCAACCCGTGTAGAACAGTCAGAACCTTCAAAGTAAAAGGAATCTGCACGGCAAAGATCGAGTCAGGACGACACTTTACTAGAAAACTCAGTTCAGTTTATCTGTTTTCTAAGGAACACCAGCAGGTTGACCGGCAGCGTTTACTCCTTCTGGACCAACATGGAGCCACAGTCTCTGAGCAAGCATGCAGCGACAGCGGAGAGGAAAAACTAAACATTCTGTCCAGATTTTTACATCATCTGATCTGCGTATGCTAGTCTTATTTTCTCACAAACTGCGCAGTATTTTAGAGTTATCCCTCCTGAACAGATTCATTTAGTTTTTCTTCGATTGCCCGTCACACCTGAATTATAAGATAACAGAAGATAGCATAATTAGGGATGCACCGATACCGTTCTTATGTACTGTTGCTGTTACCATGAGCCGATACTTAAAATCAATTTTGAGGTCATTTGTATTAATTTTTTTGGTTCTAATTCGCTATAATTTGTTTTAACAAGCAGAGAAGAAAATAAAACCTGTCTTCCAATTCATTGAGTTTGTGTGTGGTAGAAGTATCGGCGCAGGTACTTGGCAGCGCCATCTAGCGAGAGTTCGGACTCTCCGATAGACTTCTATAGAAAGAAAGGAATGAAGTCACGTGGTTCATGCAGCTGTGAATAGTTCCAAACACCAGAACCTCCTTCATTGAACCCAGTCCATTTTCTGTGTTTCAGAATCAGTTTCTCTGTTAAGTCGATAAAATTACAACATTTTCAGGATTGTGAAGCGATAAATGACCAAAATAAATAAATGGTGATATTTATTGTAGGCAGTTTTAGTTAATGAACTGTTAATGAGCTCGCTGTAGTTTAGCTGCAGCTAACTAAATGTAAGCAGGACTGGTGCAGACAAGCTTGACGAGCTGCAGAAGTTTTTATTCTTTATTCTTATTTAGTCTGTCTAATTTAGCTTTTTAGGAATATTCAGAACGGTTTAAAACAGGCTATACATTTTAATATATTTTACTAATTTTATTTGTGATTTCTTTTTTTGTTGCATTTGGTGTGTTGCTGGTCGCTGTATCATTAGTTTTTAACTATTAATCAGAGATTGAAGCATAAATGGATATACTATGAGTAAAGAAAAATGTGATAATAAAGAGGAGTAATTATTTCATGTTTTTCAGTTATATCACATAACTGACTACAACGACCTGCTGAACCATATACGACATAAACAGGATTAACAAACTATGGTGGTTTCTTGTTGTGTCCTCCATAAGTAATAAGAGCTGAAATTAAGATATTTGATACTTGAGCAGCATAACCTTTGCAAAGATACGTACTGTAGAACATTTAATTTGCACTTGCTTTATAAAATTATCAGTAGCAATCATGTGATTGAGTAGAGAGTACATGAAATTAAAAATTATTAACAATAACATAACTATGTGGTTTATTCCTTTCTCAATCTCTAAATGACCACACTGTTCGCATAAAGATGAATTCTTTATTAATTATAAGAATAATTGTCTTTGTAAACTGAATTTCATTGGGGGAACAGTAAGACATGCTGAGGCCTGACAGAGAGTCGCTGAGGTCCTTCTGTGTCTGCAGCAAGATGCTGCAAACCTTCTACAGTCTGTGGTGGAGAGTTACATCTATTCATCCATCATCTATTGGGGTAGCAGCATCAGAACCAGGGACTTAAAACAGCTCAACAACCTGATAAAGAAAGCTGGTTCTGATCTAGGGATGCACCGATCAGACTTTTTCAGTCCTGATACCGATGGCTGGATTTTATGTATCTGTCACCCGAGACCGATCCGATACTATTTGTGACAGTGTGGAGGTCCTGTCACTATGGCTCCGATAGATCATGTGCCCTGGCTGCTTGGCCACAGGAATATCCCTTTGGCTGACTGGTTAGCACACATGACCTTCACCCGGGAGTCATGGGATCAAATCCCCCCCAGACTTTACAAACTAAACATAACTGGGACAAAATAACAGATGTAATATATAAAATTACCACAAAAATACAATTTCAAGTGAAAAATCAATCTTTTTTGGTGAATTTGTTGCAGATTTTCCCCATTTTGAGTATTGGTTCATGGTATTGGTTAAATTTAACCGATACCAGTACATTAGGCAGTATTGGAGCCGATACCCGATTCGGTGTAATAGTATCGGTGCATCCCTATTCTGTTCTGGTGACGACTGTAGAACAACTGGAGATAATGATGCAAAGAAGGATTCTTCATAAAATAAAAAGATTATGAACAATCCTGAGCATCCTCTTCATCAGACTATCCTACAGCAACAGAGTATCTTCAGTCGGAGGCTTCTTCATTACCGCTGCAACACAGACTGCTACAGGAAATCCTTTCTCCCCACAGCCATCATGGTCTATAACAACTTCTTGAAAAAGGAATTAGTAATGAGCTACAACAACACTTAATTTCCCTCTGGGATCAATAAAGTATTTTTGGATTGAATAGAAAATGTTTGACTGTCATGAAGGTCATTTCCAGATTATTTCAGAAACCAGAAACCTTTTGCCTGAATTGTGTATTTACACTACAGTTTGGTTTTAAGTGTATAGAATTATAAAACATTGCAGACATGCTTATATTGAGTGAAGTGGAAGAATTTATGTAGTCAAAACGTATTTCTTAAAAGTGTAATTTCCCACTTGTAATAAATGTCCTTTGTCAGATAAAAACAACCATAATTATGAAATATATAGTGAAGTAATTATCCATCCATTTTCTTAACCGCTTAATCCTTCATGGGTTGCGGGGGGGGGGGGGATGGGGGCTGGTGCCTATCTCCAGCTGTCAACGGGTGAGAGGCGGGGTGCACCCTGGACAGGTCGCCAGTCCATCACAGAGCCACATAGAGACAGACAGGACAAACAACCAACAGAGAGATCAATTAACCTGACAGTCATGTTTTTGGACTGTGGGAGGAAGCCGGAGTACCCGGAGAAAACCCACGCGTGCACGGGGAGAACATGCAAACTCCATGCAGAAAGGCCCTGGGCCGGGATACGAACCCACAACCTTCTTGCTGCAAGGACACAGTGCTAACCACTGCGCCAGCCGTAATCAGTGCATATTATATAATTGAGAGAAAATCGCAGGAAAAGTGAAAAAAAGGTCGTTTATTAAGCCCTTTACGGCTAGAAATCAATGATGGCGGTGGGACGTTTGGAACTATGGAGGGCTTCATGAACCATGTGTTCAAAGTGTGTCGTAACTCTCTCTAGTCAATGGCGCTGGTACGTGGTATCTACAACTTCTCAGATCCAAGTATTGGTATGCTATAGGTTTGAAAACAGTGATTTTTTTGTATCCCCAGAAGGGCTGCACGATTATGACTAAAATGATAATTACGATTAGTTTGATCACTATTGTAATCACGATTATTAATCACGATCACTAATCCAGTCTGGTATAATATCCATTTTTCTTGCACCAATTATAAACAAGCAATGTTGAAACATTTTTTGTGAAAATTGAAACTTTAAATTAAAATAGATAAATAATGCACAAATAAACCTCCTTTACTTTTATATGTGAAAGTACAAACTAAATATGTTATTGCAGAGTGCAATGTTACTAAACAGAAACAATTATAGCTTAGAGAGAGAAGGCCTCCTGGTTACAGAAAAGGCGTAAGATATTGTTACTGCGGAGTGGCATGTGTGACATTTTTATTTGGCCAGCGTAATGAAGCTTTAGCCATGCATTGCCCCCTGGTGGTTGGCAGACTGCTGGTTGAGGCGGTGTGTGAAGAGTTCGCATTTTGAATGAAAATATCGTTGAAGATCAGGTTCATTAAATGTGGCCACGAAAATCGTGATCACGATCAAAATCCGATTAATTGTGCAGCCCTAATTCCTAGTGCCTTTTCCTCACGGCACACGGTTTGTGATTTATTACAGTTTGGATCGTATCGGCAGGTTATGAACCTCAGATATCTGTATCGTATTGGAAACGAAAAAAGTGGATTGGCAATGATACCACTTTTTAAAAACCGATATGATACCGATAATTGGATCTGAGTACTTGCCGATAAAGAGTCCTAATGCAGACAAAAATGCAAAGACCTGGAATACAGGTTTTATTTTCTTCTCTGATTGTTACAAGAAACGACAGTGAATTAGATTTTTTTTTTATGACCACAAAACTCAAATTTTGATGAAAAATTAACTTTTTCTGTTAAATTATAGCAGAGGTTCCACATTTTAAGAATCTGTTCATTGTATTGGTAAACTTTAATGAGTACATTAGAATGGTATCAACCCTGATACCCAATACCGGTATTGGTACATCCCTAAATATACGATACAATACTGAATGGGACATTAAAAATGATTCTGACTGACATGTGCAAGAACCAGTAATGGTCCAGTACCCTGAAAGAGCGACACGATAACATCCAACCAGAACCTGGAGCGACACCTCAACAGGCCTAAATACTGCTGTTCTTCATAAAACCACCACAATATAACCACCACGGTACCACAGAAACCAACATGGTATCACAGAAACCAACACGGTACCACAGAAACCACCACGGTACCACAGAAACCACCATGGTACCACAGAAACCACCACAGTACCACAGAAACCACCACGGTACCACAGAAACCACCATGGTACCACAGAAACCACCACAGTACCACAGAAACCAACACGGTACCACAGAAACCAACATGGTACCACAGAAAGAACCGTCACAAAACAAGTAGTTTAAGTAAATGTCTGTGTTACATTGATTCTGGGTTTATCTGGTTCTGAATTTATTCCACTCTGCCCGCCCTGTAGGTTCTGTTTCTACAGCAGAGCAAATATAAAGTTGGTCCATAAAAACCGAAACCCAGTTTGGCTCATAAAACGAGCCTAAGTTGATGTTGAATGATAAATAACTAAGAATACTTCATGAGTTATGAATGAGTTTTCAGGTCTTTTTAGAGACTCACAGCGGCTCCCTGCTGCTGGTTCCGACATTTTGTTCCGGTTCTTTGTCCTCCGGCAGCTTAATAAGCGCCTTTCAGCTCCGTCGGAGAAAAAAAAATGACTTAATATCTTCAATAAAACAAAGAACAACAGCAGTTTTCCGAGCTAACAACAATCTACCAACTGCTCGCTGCTTCAACTACTTCCTTCATCAGGTTTGAAAGCTCCCGCCGCGCTCTGATTGGCTCAATCACCATCCACTTCCGCTATTGGCCAGGAGGTTGCCCCGTTGGATTCTGGTCTGTGTAGTTCTTTCATGTCTGTCAAAGGAGATTTAAACGTACTTTAAAACCTCATCAAAGCGCAGAAAAAACAAAAAGGATGTTTCTTCCTCCGTAAAATGACTTTGATTAAATGTTAATGAAATCTTTTCATCGTAGCGCTTCTCTGTTACCATAGAAACCGAGCCAAACAAACAGAGCTAGCAGGATGACAGCTAGCTGCTTATGATGGACCCCGTTTCAACAATGTTGCATCGTAATAATCAGTGATATTTTTTGCTATGTTGGAAGGGGATTTGGTCCATCTTTCGCCGATTATGGGGCAATATGGAAAAGGTGCTGAAATATATATTTTATTTTGAGTAAAATTCAAAGTGCATTGATTAAAATTACGGAGGGGGCGAGAATGAGTGCTTTAAAAGTTCTGTTGACAAAAGTAAGTATTTTATTTTCTGTAACAAACTTGAATTTGAGTCTGTGTAGTAAAATGTTTGATAGAGTCAAAGAATTGATATTTTAGGTGCGTATTTTGATGAGCGGCTGACTTGTAAAGCCCCTGTAAATAATATTGTTAGTAGGCTAAATGTGATATAATTAAACATATATTTGTTATATATTTACACTTTGTATCCAACAGGTTTAGCACCAAGATTTCTCTTTAAATTAAATCACAAAATACATCTTAAAACAAGGTTTCAACGTTTCTATTTCAGTGAACTGAATGTAAATGTAAGTAGACAGTATCAAGATTGTTTCTGGTAATATAAATATGTGTCTGTCTTCTTTACCCTAAATAAAAAAATGGGAAAACAATTAATTAATGGGGTATGAAATATGACAATTTAATCATGTCCCCCTGTCTTATTAAACACCATAACAAAATACCAATCTCCCCCTTTTTTTAAATAATTGTTCTTAGCAGCTTCTTCAACTCCATGACATCCAACCTAGTAACAAAAAACTGATTTAAAACAACCAAAATAGCAAAAATGTTCCTAATAATGTTGGGTTTTTATGGCTAAGGTGCATAAACAGTTTGTCAGTGGAACAAATCCTCCATCAGATGCAATGTTCAGAAACAACCTAAATTTCCCAACCCTGATCCTCAAGCACACTGGGTTTTTTCCTACTGTAGCACACCTGATTTCAATTGATGGCCAATTATCAGGCTTTTGCTGAGGTTCAGTCATCTGAGTCATGTGTGTCAAAGCAGGGAAAAACCTAAAACGTGCAGGGCAGTGTGCCTTGGGGACCAGGGTTGGGAAACACTGGTTTAATTGAAGCTGCAGGAATGGCTGTAGCTTTCATGGTGAACCATGTCAGAGGATCTGGAAACCAAAGTTCAGATTCTGTTTGGAAAGATACAACACTGGGATACTGGTTAACCAGGTGTGGTTAGTAGTACAGCAGCAGGTTATCTCTGGGCTGGGACTTCCATCTGGGTTTAGGAACTTCATTGGTTCTGTTCAGCATGTCTGAGATTAATGGGATGAGCTTTGTTTCCATGCTGCAGGTGTTCGGACCTAAGCTGGACTGCCTCTGTGCTGCATACTGGCTGTGAACCTCCGCCTGCTGCAGCAGGTGCTCCAGGTGATTCCTGCAGCTCTGGTCGAGAGCTCAGGTGTGTTCTTCCAGAATCAGGAGCATAAACATGGTCCAAATGAAGCTTCAGCACATCCAGGCAACAGGACAGATGACTGGACCTTTATCTTACACCCAGTTCAGCCTCTCACCTGATGAGCACGTGGACAGGTGAACAGCTGTAACTGTGACACATCAGGCTTGTGTTCAGATCCTACTGGAGTTCCCGGTCTTCTGGAGGTGGTTCTGAACCTGTTTAGACAAACGACCTCATCTGTTTGTCTCTGTCCCTCTACACCTGGTCCAGGTGAAGTCCACCTACTGCAGCTCTGACATGGCCTCTGATGAGTCTCTGTTGGAGGAACAGGTGAAGAGGAAGAGTGGGAGGAAGCTGCAGAGGAAGACAGCAGACATCGAAGACTTAACGTCTGCTGGTCACAGAGCTCTGCAGGAGGGACGACCGCAGGACGCTCTGAGCTGCTTCAAACAGGCTCTGAAGATCGCCACACAGGTGAGATGGAACATGAGGCAGGTGAGATTGTTATACCTGGAACACCTGTTGGCTAAGTTTCTGGAATAGCATCTTTGGTAGGTTCATTCTGTGTCCCGTAACTAATATCTTGTTGTTCCTGATAGTTTTGGCCTCCATATTGCCTTATTCCTCTTGCCAAGAAGCAATATGGTAGACGTACAGCCCTCACCCTCAACACAGACGTAGGATTCTACACTCTGCACCATACACCGGGCACGGTGCTAAATAATGTGGGCAGCAGGGGGCGACATTGTCCTCTGCTGCCCACACTAGCATCTGTGGAAGCTGTGTAGAAACCAACAGGCCAAAACAGTCAGCTAAAAGCAGCTATTTGCTGCTCTGTGTGTAAAGAAAAGAAAAAGACAATATTCTGAAGTGGCGTTGTCTTGCTGCTGTAGTCCTTTGGTAATATCAGATACTACATTTCCCATCATGCTCTTGGTCACCAGCTGCAGGACTCTCGGGTTCTACGGGCCTGTTCCTTTAATCTTGGAGCAGCGTATGTGGAGGCCGGCCGGCCTCAGAAGGGACTGGACTTTCTTCGACGGGCTCAACCGGGTCCAAAAGCTGAGCGGCTCCCGGATCTCCAGTTCAACATGGCGCTGGCCCACAATGCACTGGGGAAGAGCCAGGAGGCCGCCTCCTTCTTCCTGCAGGCCGCTCAGCTGTACAGGTCGCAGGGTGACGGAGGCAGCGAGGGGGACGCCTGCATGGAGATGGGCCGCTGCTACAGCAGAACTCAGGTCAGAACCAGAACCTCTCGGGATCCAAACTGTCTGAGTCCAGTCAGAGTGAATCACAGCAATCAGTGGGTCCGAGTTAGTAAAGCAGAACCAGAAGCTCAGGTGATTGTAAAGCAACAAAGCTTGACTGATTCAGAACCTGATTAAGAATCTGACTTATAGAACTGAATAACCAGAACCTGATGAAAAAGTTCACAGGCAGAGATGGGAATTGGACCTTCAACAAGTCAGAAACTAAACCAGGTGAATTCACTGTGCTGTTTGGAATCACCTGGTTCAGTGGCATGGAGATCACTTGTTGTAGCTACAGCTCCCATCTCTGGACACAGGGGTCAGTTTTCAGGTAAATTAGCTTAGCCAGGTGTGTTGGCAGGTGTGTGTGTGATTACAGGTGTATCCTGCAGGATTGGTCTCAGGCAGTGAAGAGTTTTCTTCGGGCAGCAGAGAGTTATAAAGTGGCCTCAATGTTGGATTCTGTAGCCGCTGCCCTCAAAGAGGCAGGAAGTCACATGGTCCAATCAGATCAGTACAACCATAATGATGTCAGAGGCGTGCTGACAGAGTGCCTGAGTTTCAGCAACAGCGTCGACGATCAGAGCACTCTGGGTAATCATCTTTATTGACCTGAGTATTTCCTGAAGTAACTGATGGATCAAGAACTCCTCCTGTGTTTTCCAGGTGAGATTTACCTGTCGATGGGCGTTTCCTACTGCCGTATCAGGTGCTTCCAGGAGGCGGTGACATGTCTTCAGCGAGCCCTGGACCCAGCAGCTCAGAGACCCCCCCTGTTGGCCAAAGTGCTGCACAACCTAGGAGCTGCTCTGAACTCTTTGGGCAAGTTCAGCTCTGCGATGGAGTACCACAGACTGGCTGCAGGACTGTACGGTGAGCCTGGTTAGGACCGTTGTCATGGAAATGTTAAACTCAGGTGTTTACCAGCAGTTCCTCGGGTGTTTACCATCAGTTCCTCGGGTGTTCACCATCAGTTCCTCGGGTGTTTACCAGCAGTTCCTCGGGTGTTTACCAGCAGCTCCTCTACCTGTGAACACTTGATGTTTCATTTGCTGGGTTAGGGTTTACTTCTCCGTCTTTGAAATCAGCAGCTTGTACCTGAACCACCTCTCAGTCGTGTCACAGAGGTTCACCAACTCTTGGTGTGACACAGGTGTGTGTTTTTACAGGCTCTCTAGGTTGCCGTGGTGATCAGGCCCAGTGTTTCAATAACCTGGCCATCGCCTGCAGTCAGCTGGGGGATGATCAGGAAGCAGCAGAGAGCTTCATCCTTGCTCTGCAGGGATTCAGAGACACAGGTAAATCTGTTAACAACCGTCAGGTGTGTTATCTATGTTGTATGGAGACAAGTATGTCCCCACCTGTGTTCACAGAGGACCACCTGGCTGAGGTTCAGGTGTGTGAGCTGCTGGCTGAGTGTTACCTGAGGCAGAAGAAGCTGCAGAAAGCAGTTCAGCTCTACAAACAGGCTCTGAGCGCGCTCTCTCACTGCAAGGTAACACCCTGATTCACACCTGGAGGTTAGTGGTCACATAACTGCACTGTAGAGCGGAGCTGGCCTTCCTGATGAGTTTATCCAACCAGATAAAATGCTGCTCCATCAAACAACACTATAAAAGATGGCTGACGCCACCAGTAGATGGCTGATGCAAACTCAGAAATATGAACTGAGTTGGTGAAAATGAGCCAATCAGATGTAAAGAAGCGTTTAAATCACGAACCAATCACAGCTGAAGCTGTTGTTTTCAGGGAGCTGATGGTGTTCAGGACCAGCTGGTGGAGCGTCTGTCTGCAGCTCTGGAGCAGAGTCTGACTGTCACACAGGTTGGAGCAGACACCAAAACTCCGCCCACATAGCAACTACTGCAACATACAAACACCACCATGACTCCACCCACAGAGCATCTACTGCAGCATCTGTCTTATATCGTTCTCGTCCCCCAGAGGCCACGCCCCAGCAGGACTCGCCCATATTTGCCCCACTCACCCAGCTCACCTTTTGTACAGTATGCCAGGTAAATCTACCTGAAACACTAAGAAGACACAAAGATTGCCAATCCGTCACATTTTTCCCCTCATACATTCACAGGAAAGGTAACGCGACACAAAGTCTGGCAGCCAATCAGCATTTGGATAAACAAAGTGCTGAGTCACCACGTGAGTTTTCCCTTAATCGTTTTCTTTCTTTTGCTGCTATGGTAACATCTGATTGTCCTTAGGAACAGAGACTGGGGACAGCTCAAGTGGACAGACGGCAGCAGAGCAGAGTGGGCCACCAGAGGGTGGAGTCACAGAGAAACCTGGACTACACCTGTAAGATGAAAACAGTGTCTCTACCTGAGGAGCTACTGTACTTCAGGTAACAAACCAGGTTATATCTGTGTTTCAGATCAGAACCACCAGAGAAGTTGCACCATGGTGAGTTAATTAAACAGCAGATATAAACCTGAGGTACACCTGGTAGACACCTAAGCCACTAGATATACCTCAGCAGAATATTACATCAGGTTCAGACCTTCCATTTATGATTAGAGATGCAGCTGTGACCTGTTTGTGTCTCCAGGTGAACTGTGGCTGGACAGAGAGAACCTTCTGACAGACAGGTAACTGACACCTGTGGCAGCCTCCATGGTTCGGAGAGATGAAACCATGTAGCTGTTAGAGAGCAGGGGAAACATTCAGCAGTAACATGTTAATGGATTTCATTGGTTTTATTTTACTATTCCTCATTGCAATAAGAAAAATCTGTGTTTGAAAGATGTCTAGTTTATTCAATGGAATGACGGTACAAACGCTAATTTAATTCTATTCAGTTCATTTCTATAGCACCAATTCACTTCAAATGTCATCTCAAGGCACTTTACAACAAAAGTTAAAAAAAATGAAATACTTGAATTTTACAGTATTCATTTATTTGACAAAATAAAAGTTCACAGAATCATGTAAGTTTACAAATGAACCAGTCCCTCCAGCTTTTGTGTAAAGATGCAAAAAAAATGGAGTGTTTTTATTTTATTTCTTTTATTTTTCGACAATCCCGTCAATTGGTTGAACAGCAAGCTTTATATAGACATTCAAAGATACTTTATTGATACCCAAGGGGAAATTCAGATTTACAGTACAACCTGTCCAAGATCATTACAAACAACAAACAGATCCAGGGCACTGAAGGGCATGTAGCCGTAAGAGCAGCGCTCCCATGAATGCAGACATAGAGATACATGTCAGGGAGGGAGGGGAAAAAACGCTCAACTGTGTTTTGATTCCATACTCAGACTCACACACAGGGAATGGAAAAAACCACACCTAAACATTGAAGCACATATTCATACATTCACAATGATACATGAGGAAGGTTAGGTAGGGTCGGGAACTCCAGTCCACAAGTAAAGGGTCTTGTGGACTTGGGGTTTGCAGCTCATACTCTGCACAGATGTTTCTGTATACTATGCCAGCCACTTGGTTATGGCGTTCCATGTATGCTTTCCCTGCCACCGTTTTACATCCTGCTGGAATATCTCAGATGACTCTTTGCACAGCCTACACCTTGGGTCTTATCTGGTAGATCTGGGCCTCTATCTATCTGGTGCTACAGCACCTCCTCATCTAGCTATTGTCTCAGGCATTCACTAAGTTCGTGATCCGTTGAAGCCTTGTCCTTGATGTACTTATGGAGCTTCAATGTTCCATCCTGGATAGTGGCTCTTACGCTCATCAGTCCTCTGCCTCCTTCCTTACGGCATGCGTACAGTCTCAGGGTGCTGGATTAGGGATGGAACCCGCCATGCATGGTGAGGAGCTTTGGTGTCTTAACATCTGTGGTCTGTATCTCATCCTTTGGCCATCTTATAGTTCCTGAGGGTATCTGATCACTGGCAGGATGTAGCTGTTTGTTGCCTTGGACTTGTTCTTTCCATTGAGCTGACTTCTTAGGACTTGCCTCACTCATTGGAGGTATTTGGCTGTTGCTGCTTCCCTTGTTGCCTGATCAAGGTTGCCATTTGCCTGCGGTATTCCCAGATATTTGTAACTGTCCTCAATGTCTGCTATTCTTCCCTCTGGGAGTGAGACCCCTTCAGTGTGGACTACCTTGCCTCGCTTTGTGACCATCTTACTACATTTGTCATCCTGATGTCATTGCTGTAGATCCTGGTGGTGTGGATCAGGGAATCTAGGTCCTGTTTTCTCTTAGCATACAGCTTGATGTCATCCATGTAGAGGAGGTGGCTGATCGTAGCTTGGTTCTTCAGGCGGCCTCCATAGCCAGTCTTGTTGATTATTTGGCTTAGAGGGTTCATACCTGTGCGGACAGAGCATCACCTTGGTGTATGCCATACATGATGGAACCTTGTGTAAGTGGCCATTGGCCTCAGTGGTGGTTCTCCACAACCTCATCGAGTTCGCAATGAATGCTCTAACAGTCCTGTAGATGTTGTAGAGCTTCAAGCATTCATTGATCCATGTGGGGCATCGAGTCGTAGGCTTTCTTGTAATTAATCCAGGCTGTGCACAGGTTGGTCTTTTGGGATTTGCTGTTTTGGGCATCTGTTCTATAAACCAGCAGCTGGTGTTTAGCACCTCTCGTATCTCTACCAATGCCTTTCTGTGCTTTTCTCATATATTGATCCATGTGTCTGCTTATCTTAGCTGCTATGATGCCCGACATGAGCTTCCATGTTGTGGAGAGACAGGTTATTGGGCGATAGTTGGATGGGACTGCACCTTTGGTGGGATCCTTCTGGATCAGGATTGTTCGCCTTTCGGTTAGCCATTCTGGGTGAGTCCCATCTCTTAGGAGCTGGTTCAGTTGGGCTGCCAGGCGCTCATGGAGTGCTGTGAGTTTCTTTAGCCAGTAGACATGGATCATGTCAGGGCCTGGTGATGTTCAGGTTTTCATAATTGAGTCTTTTTTGGATGTCTGCCACTGTGATGGTAACTGGATTCTGCGCAGGGAGGTTGCTGTGTGCCTCTCCCAGAGAGGCCAGCCGTTGAGCATTGCTGTTACGTGCTGCCTCTTTTTCCCATATTCTCCTCCAGTACTTTTCATTTTCCAGCCTTGGTGGGTCTACTCTGCTGCTAATGCCCTGCCACTGAGCGTACACCTTTGCTGGTTGTGTAGCAAACAACCTGTTTATTCGTTTGGCTTCATTGTCTCTTGTGTTCCTCTTTAGGTGATAGACCAAGGCTTGGAGTCTTTGTTTAGCAGTTTTGACTGCTTCAGGTATGGACATCTGGATGTACCTCTTCTGTATTGGTCGTTTCATTGCACCTCTCTGAGCCTTCTCTCAGAGCTACCTTGATGTTAGCTTCCAGCCGTCTTTTCCATGGTGGGTATTGTTTCTCTTATTGCCAAGCATCTCTAGGATCACTGCTGCTGAAGTGTAGATCAGCTCATTGGTTTCAGTGATGTGGTAGGGATCGCTCCCAATGCTTCACTGTTTCCAGGAGACTTTCTGAGGGTACTTCACTTAGCCGTTGTAATCGGCATTAGGAGGTCTTCCGCTCATTCTCGCCATGATCTTATCTTTCAGGTCAGTCGCTTCCTTGCTCAGCGCTATGGTTTCACTCATTGGGGGTCCGTTGGGGAGTTGGTATAACCTGCCCTCTGACCTGGCGTCCTGACTCCTCCTTGCTGTAGCATTTTTGTTGTATCTTGTTAATCTCAAATTGTGATAGCAGTTGTCGTTTGTGGATGTTGCAACACTGAGCTACTAGGCGTTTTGCTGTAAACTGTGAGTGTGGGTATCGAAGTAACCTTTGTGTTCTGTGTAACCTCTCTGATTAGGGTTACTTGAGTAGTAGCAATCCAACAGAATGCATATTCTCGCCATTTCTGTCTGGTTGTTGTTCCAGTAGCCCATTTTTCATCAAGGTGCCCTGGTTCCCTAGCACCTGACGCAGAACTTGTTTGTCTGCATGGCATCTCATGTATTTCATTGTCATCATGGTATGAGGTAGGCAGTAAGATGAGCTATGCACACACTGGATGGTGTTCATAGCTCCTTTGTCCCAGACAGGAATATATATATATATATATATATAATCTTAAGATATTACACCAGTTTTATGTTCGCTGCATTGGCTCCCCGTCCATTTCAGGATGGATATTAAGATTATTTTACTAGTTTTTAAATGTCTTAACGGTCTTGGGCCTTCTTATCTATCTGACCTGCTTTTATTATATCAACCCTCACGGACCCTGAGGTCGTCCGGCGCCGGCCTTTTAACCATTCCACGGATTAGATCTAGAACACACGGGGAAGCGTCTTTTAGTTACTATGGTCCACGCCTGTGGAACAGCCTGCAGGACCTCAGGGCTGCAGAGAATGTTGATGTTTTTAAAAAGCGGCTCAAGACTCACCTTTTTACTCTAGCTTTTAACTGATGATCTGCTATTTTAGTTGCTTCTATTTTAGCAAGTTTGTAATTATTCTCTGTTATTTTATTTATCTTTTTATTATTTACTATTTATTTATTACTTATTTATTTTAGTGATTCAGTTTACTTCTTACCTTATTTTACCAAAGTTTTGTTGTATTTTAAGTTTTTTGTTCTGTTTTATGATTTTCACCCAGCGTTAGCTCCAGTTTCTCCTCTTGGGGGACGGCCACATCGGGTGCGATGTCTGGCTGGCCGGCGGGGGAGCTGTATCGCGGAGGGCTCTGGCCTGGGTGACTGGTGGGCCCCTGCCCCTTGGTGTGGGGCCTTCGGTCTGCCGTGGCCGGATTGGCCCTTAGCGGCGATGCTCCCGGTGGTCAGGGTCTCCCTGGGTGTGGTCGGCCCCCAAACGTGGCCTTCTCTCACCAATATGTCGGTGCCCAGCCATGTCTCTCTAGTGTCAGCTAGTTTAAGTATATGTGTGTGTGTGTGTGTGTGTGTGTGTACTGATGTTCCGGCGTGTTGGTGTGAGTGTGTGTTGGTGTGAGTGTGGGCTTGTTTTGGGGTGTGGATATGTGCGGGAGGGGTGGGTCTTTTCTTTCCCTTGTTCTTAATGTTGTTTTTGTTTTTAGCCTGTGTAAGGCACATTGTGTTACTGTTTATGTATGAAAAGTGCCTTATAAATAAATTTGATTTGATTTAAATATACATACATATATATAGATCTTAAACTTTGTTCTTTGAAAATAAACCCATTTAGGTGCCATCACTGTGACAGACTACATAATCACAATCTAGGGTTAGAAAATGTTAGAATATTTTCAAATCTATGCACAGTTTACAAAATCGGAAAAAGCCTGGCTCCACCTGTTTGAGTGAGTTTGTGTGTTACTGTGGCTATGTAAGGACCACTAGAATAGCTTCTGTACACTCTACCATATCACTACTCAGCATTTGGGCAGGCAGCTTTTTCTGTTATAGCTTTCACACAAGGAACACAACTCCAGACAATATAAATACCTGTGACTTTCTTGGTGTCATTAAAGTTAACATAAAGAACATTTAAAACTCTCACAACAATGAATACACTAACTTGCTATTTGGCAACATAACTTTTTTTCTCAGTCATATTGAGCTTCCTTTAGGGTTGAGAAGGAGTGTTTGTGTGTGTGGGTGTAATGCTGTAAGCCGTGCATTCTGCCACCACCTCTGATCATATTGTGTATTCTGCACTTTACGTGTTATTTATTGCTACATGTTATATGTCCTTGAACAATGTTTGATGGTTTTGTTTTATATGTCACATATCCTTGAATAATGTTTGATATCTTAATCTGTGCTGTATTTATTTATACCTGGGGACTGCAGATGCAAATTAGCCTAAGGCTAACTCTGGTATAATGCATCAAATGTTTACATTTATGTTTTAATTGCACATGGTCCCTTTTTTAATAAAATCAAAATCTGGATTTGACAGGGAGCCAATGGACAGAAGCTAAAACAGGAGAAATGTGATCTTTCTTTTTAATAATAATAAGGAATTAGAGTAGTCCAGCCTTTAGGTAACAAATGCATGGACAAAGATGTGTGTTCTGGTTTGATCAGATCTCAGTTTTGCTTTGACACAGTAGATCGCATCATTTTAACTGGGATTCCTTGACTTATTGGAACGTTTGTATAAGTGGACTGAAATAGTTTTTCTTGTAAAATTCCTTGAGCTGACATCTGTTGGGAATTGGCATTATAGAAATAAACTGAATAGAATTGAAGTCCATTATTGGAGCCATGAGAACCGGTGACATCTGTCCCTCTTCTTCCCAAACGGTGGATCTGTTTATAATCTATTAGCCAATCACAGTATCAACACCGCATCACATGGAAGCAATTAGGGCTGACCATCTGTGGAATCAGGGACAATGTCTGTGCACAGCGCCACCATCAGGCTGAAGTTCTTGAATGGTTGAACTGATCTGTTGTTGCTCTGTGTTCCAGTGAAGCTTCATCACCTCAGCAGGTGGAGGCCCCCCCCAGCAGCTCAGGTGACATCCAACAGGTAGCATCACCTGTTCCCAGTTGGAGGTCCCGCCTCTGTTCATTGATGTAGCCTCCTGATTGGACAATGAACTGATGGGGTTTGTGTTGAAGACGTCAGATTGTCTGGACTAAACCCACCTGAGAGGTGTTTGATCACATGATCTCACCTGCATGTCTCCTCCATCATGGCCTCCTGCTGCTTTCCCCTCTCAGTGAGACCCTAACCCATCATGCACACAGGACAGGTGTTCCAGGTGTTCCAGGTGATCCAACTCTCAGGTAGCACTAACTGAATGTGTCCCACTCCGAACCAGAACCAGAACCAGACAGGTTTTATGGACTCTGCGTCACTCAGAAGATGCCTATATTTTCAATTAGTTCTTTATTTAAACAAATAAATGTGGATATAAATAAATTTAAGATAAAGGAAGAAATGTGGAAATAAACATAGCAATAAATAAATACATGGGGGGGAAAAAAATATGAAAGTGTAAATAAATAAATGTGGAAATACATTACTAAATCTTTCATGTATTCCAACATACATTTATTTTCTATATTAATTACCCACACATTTATTGATTGATTTATGTATTTATTTACAAATGTTATTTATTTCCATATTTGTTTCTTCTACATTTGTTTATATATTTAAAAATGTTTTTCCTCATTTATGTATTTATTGTCAACTTTGCCGGGATCGTCGTCCATAGAGACAAGCTGTCCAATAAATATTGTTTCATTAATCTGTGATGAGGTAAATTGCGCCCCCTGTTGGTGAAACCTCAGCTAAAAGTGTCCTGCGTTCCTGCTGCATTCATTCAGACATCTGAGGTGGAACATCTGATCCAGAACCTTTCAAGTCAGTTTATTTCTATAGCACCAGTTCTAAACAGACGTCACCTCAAGGCACTTTATGAGAAAAATCATTTCAATCCAATTATACAAACATTCCAATCAGTTAAAAGTTTTCCTACAACCATCTGGGGCTCTGAGACATAGAAAGTAAAAAGTTGAGAACAGGACATGGAGGACGTTCAGTTACTCCCTAACAAACGTTGATGCAGAGCTGTGGTCCAGATCTATCCCAGAATGCTTTGCAGCCAGTGACTCAGATTCAGGCTGACAGTCTGGAGCATCAGCATTTTTCTTCATGGGACCCAGATGGTTTCTGATGTTTAATTCATTCATATCCGATGGTGCTGATGCAGCTGCTGCACGTTACACTGCAGGGGGAGGAGGTGGAGGAGGTGGAGGTGGAGGACTAACTCAGGCTTCACCCATAAGTCCAGACGTCTTCCTGCTGATTTGTTCCTAAATATTTTCATCAAGTTTTTAATAAGTCAGATTTACAGGAAAGGACTGATAGGACTGGAGATCAGGAGGACAAATACACACCACACACACACACACACACTACACACACTACAAACACACACACACACACACACACACACCCTGGCAGGTTGCTGAGGCTCCGCCCCCTTGCTGCAGTCTCCAGCTCTCTCTCCAGTTTTCCTCCTCGGCGCTTCAGACCAGCTGCTGTGGATCGTTATTTGGACCCAACCGGGTCCCGAGGTTCTGATTGTGTGTGGGAGTTTTGAGGGAACATGAGGAGGAGCGGAGCAGAACGCCGGACCCGGACCTGACCATCAGAACCACTTCACAGCTGCTGAGCAGGTAAAAACACCAACTCTTTCACAATAAAAGCCTGACTGATGGAATTCAGCGCTCTGGGTCTCTGAGGTTCTGTTCACCAGCTGAGCAGAACCAGAACCTTTATCTTCTGTGCTGTTTGCTCTCTCTGTCTGGATCTGAAGTCCAGCAGAACTCTTATTGAGACATCAGAACCAGATGGTCAGGCTCAGGTTCTGCAGAACATCTCTGGGTTCATACTAAAGGTTTATTCTCCAGAGTTTGGAAAACTAGCTGATAGAGTGGAGATGTTCTGATCCGACAGTAAAGATGGTTCTGATAGTTCTGGTGGTTCTGATGGTTCTGATCCTAAAGGTGGATGACGTGGAATAAGGAGAAATCCGATTCTAGAGTTTCTGGTTTTGGGTTAAAATCTGGACTCATCTTCAGATGTTTGAATATAGTTCTGGACTTCAATGAGGAGATGAGGTTCTAAACCAGGAAGTTCTTCACCATGTGTCCACCATGTGTCCATCCTGTCTCTAATATGTCTCCATCATGTCTCTACTATGTCTCCATCATGTCTCCACTATGCCTCCATCATGTCTCCACTATGCCTCCATCATGTCTCTAATATGTCTCTAATATGTCTCTACTATTTCTCCATCATGTCTCCACAATGTTTACTATGTCTCTACTATGTCTCCATAATGTCTCTATGATTTCTCCATCATGTCTCCACTATGTCTCCATCATGTCTCCACCATGTCTCCATTATGTCTCTACTATGTCTCCATCATGTCTCTACTATGTCTCCATCATGTCTCTACTATGTCTCCATTATGTCTCTACTATGTCTCCATAATGTCTCTACTATTTCTCCATCATGTCTCCACTATGTCTGTACTATGTCTCCATCATGTCTCCACCATGTCTCCATTATGTCTCTACTATGTCTCCATCATGTCTCTACTATGTCTCCATCATATCTCTATTATGTCTCCATCATGTCTCTACTATGTCTCCATTATGTCTCTACTATGTGTCCATAATGTCTCTACTATGTCTCCATTATGTCTCTACTATGTCTCCATCATGTCTCTACTATGTCTCTATTATGTCTCCATCATATCTCTATTATGTCTCCATCATGTCTCTACTATGTCTCCATCATGTCTCTACTATGTCTCCATAATGTCTCTACTATTTCTCCATCATGTCTCTACTATGTCTCTACTATGTCTCCATCATATCTCTATTATGTCTCCATCATGTCTCTACTATGTCTCCATTATGTCTCTACTATGTCTCCATTATGTCTCTACTATGTGTCCATAATGTCTCTACTATGTCTCCATTATGTCTCTACTATGTCTCCATCATGTCTCTACTATGTCTCTATTATGTCTCCATCATATCTCTATTATGTCTCCATCATGTCTCCACTATGTCTCTACTATGTCTCCATCATGTCTCTTCTATATCTCTATTATGTCTCCATCATGTCTCTACTATGTCTCCACCGTGTCTCTACTACGTCTCTACTATTTCTCCATCATGTCTCCACAATGTTTACTATGTCTCTACTATGTCTCCATTATTTCTCTAGTATGTCTCCATCATATCTCCATCATGTCTCCATCATGTCTCTACTGTCTCCATCATGTCTTTACTATTTCTCCATCATGTCTCCGTCAGGTCTCTACTATGTCTCCATCATGTCTCCACCAGGTCTCCATTATGTCTCTACTATGTCTCCATTATTTCTCTAGTATGTCTCCATCATATCTCCATCATGTCTCCATCATATCTCCATCATGTCTCCATCATATCTCCATCATGTCTCCATCATATCTCCATAATGTCTCCATCATATCTCCATTATGTCTCTACTGTCTCCATCATGTCTTTACTATTTCTCCATCATGTCTCCGTCAGGTCTCTACTATGTCTCCATCATGTCTTTACTATTTCTCCATCATGTCTCCGTCAGGTCTCTACTATGTCTCCATCATGTCTCCACCAGGTCTCCATTTAGTCTCTACTATGTCTCCATCATATCTCTACTATATCTCCATCATGTCTCCATCATGTCTCCACTATGTCTCTACTCTCTCCATTATGTCTCTACATTGTCTCTACTATGTCTCCATCATGTCTCCACTATGTCTCTACTATGTCTCCATCATGTCTCCACTATGTCTCTACTATGTCTCCACTATGTCTCCACTATGTCTCTACTATGTCTCCACTATGTCTCTACTATGTCTCCACCATGTCTGTACTATGTCTCCATAATGTCTCTACTATGTCTCCACTATGTCTCTACTATGTCTCCGTTAAGTCTCTACTATGTGTCCATTATGTCTCTAATATGTCTCCATCATGTCTCCACTATGTCTCTACTATGTCTCCACTATGTCTCCATCATGTCTCTACTATGTCTCCATCATGTCTCTACTATGTCTCCATCATGTCTCCACTATGTCTCCATCATGTCTCCATCATGTCCCCACTATGTCTCTACTATGTCTCAATCATGTCTCCATTATGTCTCCACCATGTCTCCATCATATCTCCACTCTGTCCTCATTATGTGTCTGCTATGTCTCCATCATGTCTCCACTATTTCTCCATAATGTCTCCATTATTTCTCTAGTAAGTCTCCATCATATCTCTACTATATCTCCATCATGTCTCCATTATGTCTCCACCATGTCTCCATCATGTCTCCATCATATCTCCATCATGTCTCCATCATGTCTCCATCATATCTCCATCATGTCTCCATCATATCTCCATTATGTCTCTACTGTCTCCATCATGTCTCTACTATGTTTCTACATTGTCTCTACTATGTCTCTACTATGTCTCCATCATGTCTCCACTATGTCTCTACTATGTCTCCGTTAAGTCTCTACTATGTCTCCATTATGTCTCCATCATGTATCCATCATGTCTCCACTATGTCTCCATCATGTATCCATCATGTCTCCACTATGTCTCCACCATGTCTCCACTATGTCTCTACTATGTCTCCACTATGTCTCCACTATGTCTCTACTATGTCTCCACTATGTCTCTACTATGTCTCCACCATGTCTGTACTATGTCTCCATAATGTCTCTACTATGTCTCCACTATGTCTCTACTATGTCTCCGTTAAGTCTCTACTATGTGTCCATTATGTCTCTAATATGTCTCCATCATGTCTCCACTATGTCTCTACTATGTCTCCACTATGTCTCCATCATGTCTCTACTATGTCTCCATCATGTCTCTACTATGTCTCCATCATGTCTCCACTATGTCTCCATCATGTCTCCATCATGTCCCCACTATGTCTCTACTATGTCTCAATCATGTCTCCATTATGTCTCCACCATGTCTCCATCATATCTCCACTCTGTCCTCATTATGTGTCTGCTATGTCTCATCATGTCTCACTATGTCTCCATATGTCTCCATTATTTCCTATAATCTCCATCATGTCTCTACTATGTCTCCATCATGTCTCCACTATGTCTCCACCATGTCTCCATCATGTCTCCATCATTATCTCCATCATGTCTCCAATCATGTCTCATCATACTCCATCATGTCTCCATCATGTCTCCATTATGTCTCTACTATGTCTCCATCATGTCTCCACTAGTCTCTACATTGTCTCTACTATGTCTCCATCATGTCTCCACATGCTTACTATGTCTCCATCATGTCTCTACTATGTCTCCATTATGTCTCCACTATGTCTCCAATCATGTCTCACTATGTCTCCACCATGTCTCCATCATGTCTCCATCATGTATCCACTATGTCTCTACTATGTCTCCACCATGTCTGTACTATGTCTCCATCATGTATCCACCATGTCTCTACTATGTCTCAATCATGTCTCCATTATGTCTCCACCATGTCTCCATCATATCTCCACTCTGTCCTCATTATGTGTCTGCTATGTCTCCATCATGTCTCCACTATGTCTCCATCATGTCTCTACTATGTCTCCATCATGTCTCCACTATGTCTCTATGTCTCTACTATGTCTGCATTATGTCTCTACTATGTCTCCATCATGTCTCCATCATGTATCCACTATGTCTCTACTATGTCTCCACCATGTCTGTACTATGTCTCCATCATGTATCCACCATGTCTCTACTATGTCTTCATCATGTATCCACCATGTCTCTATGTCTCCATCATGTATCCACTATGTCTCTACTATGTCTCCACCATGTCTCCATCATGTCTCGACCATGTCTCCATTATGTCTCTATCATGTCTCTACTATGTCTGTACTATGTCTTCACCATGTCTCCATTAGGTCTCCATCATGTCTCTACCATGTCTCCACCATGTCTCCATTTTGTCTCTACCATGTCTCCATCATATCTCCATTATGTCTCTATCATGTGTCCAACATGTCTCCATCATGTGTTCACCATGTGTCCATCTTTCTATCATGTGTCCATCATGTCTCCATCATGACTCCATCATGTCTCTAGCATGTGTCCAACATGTATCCATCATGTGTCCAACATGTCTCCATCATGTCTCTATGTCTGCATCATGTTTCCATTATGTCTCTACTATGTCTCCATCATGTCTCCATCATGTCTCTAATATGACCCTACCATGTCCCCACCATGCTTGAGCCTCCATTTATAACCCTGAGGCAGCTCCAGTTGGAACCAATAGGGGAAGTGGGCGGGGCTTCTGCGGTCAGTGAGGTACAGGTTTCCACGGTGACATGAATCAGCGCCTGCAGCTATAAATAGCGTCTGGCTGCTGCTGAAACCTGAGCGTTCTGTTTGGGTTCTGATCCGATTGTGGAGACTGAAGGCTCTCTGAGACACATTTGTCCTGATTTAAAGGGATTTGGATCCGACTGGACTCAGATCAGTTTCAGATTACCTGTCCTCACAGAGGACAGGTAATCTGGAAGCTGGACCCGCTTCTACCTGAGACTTCAGAACCTTTTCAGAACCGGTTCCTCAGGGACAGGAGCAGAGGAATTAGAGCAGGATCCAGGCTGCGGTCCAGGTTCTGCTTTCATCATCATTATCATCATCATCTTCAGCTGACTTCTCCTCAGAGAAGGTGTGAAGATGTTACCATGGAAACCTGCCAAGTTCTCATTGGGCCTTAAAGGAAAGTATCTGTGACCTGTGATGAAATGGGAAGCAGACAAAAGCTTCTGATGGATCTCTAGCTGCTGATAAGACCGCCAGGGACAGGAGGTCTAAAGCGCCCAATCAGAGTTTAGCAGGTGTTTCTGCCTCCATCAGACAGAAAAGAGAAATAAGAACAAAAGCCTTCGTTTGCGGCTGTGCAGCAGGTGGGTCAGAACCAGAACCCCCAGCTGAACCTGTTTCTTTATAGAGTGATTATTGGTGGTATGATTCTGAATGCCTTACAGTCTTATAAGGGAGACATCATTCATATTTCATATTTATTATTTATTCAGAGCTATTCAAGAATTTCTATAGGTTCAATTCAATTCACTTCTAATTCTATAGCACCAATTCACAAATGTCCTCTTAAGGCACTTTACTAATCCCAGCAGATTGTGCTGAGTCATCAACGTGAGATTGTGCCTTGATCATCCAGACACTAACCACAGCAATTCCTCAGCAATCCCTCATACTGAGCAAGCATGTAGCGACAGTGGAGAGGAAAAACTCCCCTTTAACAGGAAGAAACCTCAGAAACACAGTAGGACACCACAGTAGGACACCATGAGACAGCAGAAACACAGTAGGACACCGTGAGTCAGCAGAAACACAGTAGGACACCATGAGTCAGCAGAAACACAGTAGGACACCATAGGACAGCAGAAACACAGTAGGACACCGTGAGTCAGCAGTAATACAGTAGGACACCGTGAGTCAGCAGTAACACAGTAGGACACCGTGAGTCAGCAGTAACACAGTAGGACACCGTGAGTCAGCAGTAACACAGTAGGACACCATGAGTCAGCAGAAACACAGTAGGACACCATAGGACAGCAGAAATACAGTAGGACACCATGAGTCAGCAGTAACACAGTGGGACACCGTGAGTCAGCAGTAACACAGTAGGACACCGTGAGTCAGCAGAAACACAGTAGGACACCGTGAGACAGCAGAAACACAGTAGGACACCGTGAGACAGCAGAAACACAGTAGGACACCATGAGTCAGCAGAAACACAGTAGGACACCATGAGTCAGCAGTAACACAGTAGGACACCGTGAGACAGCAGAAACACAGTAGGACACCATGAGTCAGCAGTAACACAGTAGGACACCATGAGTCAGCAATAACACAGTAGGACACCATGAGTCAGCAATAACACAGTAGGACACCGTGAGACAGCAGAAACACAGTAGGACACCATGAATCAGCAGTAACACAGTAGGACACCGTGAGACAGCAGAAACACAGTAGCACACCATGAGTCAGCAATAACACAGTAGGACACCGTGAGACAGCAGAAACACAGTAGGACACCACGAGACAGCAGTAACACACTAGGACACCACGAGTCAGCAGAAACACAGTAGGACACCACGAGTCAGCAATAACACAGTAGGACACCGTGAGTCAGCAGTAACACAGTAGGACACCATGAGTCAGCAGTAACACAGTAGCACACCGTGAGACAGCAGAAACACAGTAGCACACCATGAGTCAGCAATAACACAGTAGGACACCGTGAGACAGCAGAAACACAGTAGGACACCATGAGTCAGCAGAAACACAGTAGGACACCATGAGTCAGCAGAAACACAGTAGGACACCATGAGTCAGCAATAACACAGTAGGACACCACGAGACAGCAGTAACACACTAGGACACCATGAGTCAGCAGAAACACAGTAGGACACCATGAGTCAGCAATAACACAGTAGGACACCGTGAGTCAGCAGTAACACAGTAGGACACCGTGAGTCAGCAGAAACACATCAGGACACCATGAGTCAGCAGTAACACAGTAGGACACCATGAGTCAACAGAAACACAGTAGGACACCATGAGTCAGCAATAACACAGTAGGACACCGTGAGTCAGCAGTAACACAGTAGGACACCGTGAGACAGCAGAAACACAGTAGGACACCATGAGTCAGCAATAACACAGTAGGACACCGCGAGACAGCAGAAACACAGTAGGACACCATGAGTCAGCAATAACACAGTAGGACACCGCGAGACAGCAGAAACACAGTAGGACACCATGAGTCAGCAGAAACACAGTAGGACACCGTGAGACAGCAATAACACAGTAGGACACCGTGAGTCAGCAGTAACACAGTAGGACACCATGAGTCAGCAATAACACAGTAGGACACCGTGAGTCAGCAATAACACAGTAGGACACCATGAGTCAGCAATAACACAGTAGGACACCATGAGTCAGCAATAACACAGTAGGACACCGTGAGTCAGCAATAACACAGTAGGACACCATGAGTCAGCAATAACACAGTAGGACACCATGAGTCTATATATAAAGTTATAAAAGCATAAGTTGAGGGGGAGCAGGTGAGGATGATGATGAGACTGATGACATCGTCTCTTCATCCGTCCAGCAACGCTCCGATTCGCCACCATATTCTTCTTCTGCTACAATCATGTTGTTGCTGATTCACTCTTCCTGAGGGCGGAGTGGGCGGGGTTTGGTTGCATTACCTGAGTCTTAGTCCCATTCCTCCTCCTCCAGTTAAGGTAAATAATTAAACGTTCTCCTGCTGCATGTAAACACAGTAGATGATGCTCACTTCAGTTTATTTCTATATTTTTTATTTCTGCCAATTCGCAACAGATTTTACAAGAAGTCATTTCAATACAATTATTATTACTTCAAACTTTATCAGGTGTTGATCCAGACTCCAAGCATGTTGCGACAGTGGAGAGGAAAATCTGCGCTTTAACAGAAACAAAACCTCCAGCAGAACCAGAACCAGAACCCTGTGTTCATCCAATTTGAAAACGTCCATTTATTTTTTAGTGAAATCCTTCCCTGCTTGGCCGTCTCTATCTGGTAGGACTTCTTTCTCCTTCCCATCCTCCATGGTGACTCAGATAAGCTCTTCCTGTTATAAATCCCAGGGTCATAGAACCTTCTCGGCGCCCCCTACAGGCCCCATCTGTTACTACTTTAAGACTCGGCTAAAGACCCTCTATTTATCCTTCACGTTTGCTTCTCAGTCCACTTGATCTTTGCAGTACTACCATGACCAATTTTTAACCTTGTTGTTGTTGCTTAAACCAATGTTTTTGTGTATTTTGTTTCTCTCTTTTTATCGCATTTTTAATATTATATTTATTGTGTCCGTCTGTAAGTCTTCTAATAACTGTTCTACACTCATGGTGCAATCCTGTTTTTGCTGTATAAATAAAATGCTGTGCTATGGGGAGATGAGGAGCCTTATTTTTCATACTCTTCTTGTCCTTTTTTTCAGGATGTCAGGAAACGCGTCATCTCTGGCGTTCCCCAGCAGCTCTGCACCTCCAACTCCTGCCAATATCTCCCAGTATCCCCCAGTCACCAACTGGGATCCTCCCAGTTTCACCCGTGCTGCTCAGTTCCGAGTTGGCGCCACCTTTTTCCTCTTCCTGTTCGCCGCCTGCAGTAACCTGGCCTTGCTGGCCAGCGTGTGGTGTGGGCGTGGCCGGCGGCTGTCGTCCCACCTGCGGCCGCTGATGCTGAGCCTGGCGTCGGCAGACCTGATGATGACTTTCGTGGTGATGCCTCTGGACGCCGTGTGGAACATCACGGTGCAGTGGTACGGAGGCGACGCGCTCTGTAAGCTGCTCTGCTTCCTGAAGCTCTTCGCCATGCACGCCTCCGCCTTCATCCTGGTCGTCATCAGCCTGGACCGGCACCACGCCATCCTGCACCCGTTGGACGCTCTGAGCGCGCACCGCAGGAACCGCTGGCTGCTCCTCCTGGCCTGGAGTCTCAGCCTGCTCATGGCATCGCCACAGGTAGGAGTTAGCTAAAGAGTCAGCAGATCTGCTGGAGGTTTTAGGGTATTCAGAGCCTGAAAGGATGATCTGAGGGTTTGTTTTAGGTTCAGGGATTAGTCTGTGTCCTACTAGAGGACACCTGGACATGAAGTGGTGTGATCAGAGCTCAGCCGGAACCTCAGGACCAGCCTGACTGACCTCTGCAGAGGAGATCAGAAATCTGAGCCCCCTGCTGCAGCGGCTGGACGCTCTGGGCCTTTTAGGACAGAGATGAAGGACGAGCTGAAGGTTGAGGCGAGTGGAGGGGACAGGTTGCCATGGCTACACATGAATATACTATGAGTGGGTCACATGATCACACTTGCTGTCAGAGATCCCTTGGAGGTTCAGCAGCATCTCTATTCAGTCTGCTGCTCTCAGATCCAGGTGATCCAGGTGAAAGTTCCTGCAGTAAATCATGCCACAATAAATCCCTGCAGGAATGTTCTCCTCTCAGATGGAGGATTAAGTTCAGGGAACCTCCTGCTGATGAGTCAGGCCAGCTGCTGCGCTTGGTTTCTGTTAGGAATAAGACCGAAGCTGAGAAGGCAGAAATACTTTTGTTCCAGAAAAGGAAGGAAAAAAAGGATCCAGAATTCCTTATTATAGAAAAACTGAGAGGACAGATTTGATTTGAGCAAATAGCTGCAATGAAACAAAGAGTGAAGAATTTAAAAGGCTGTGAATACTTTTGGTAAGAACTGTAAAGAATGTTTCTCCTGCAGCTCTTCATCTTCAGAACCATACGGCTGGACTCAGCAGATTTCACTCAGTGTGTGTCTCATGGCAGCTTCAGCCATCGCTGGCAGGAAACGGTTTACAACATGTTTCACTTCATCACTCTGTACGTCGTCCCCCTGCTGATGATGAGCTGCTGCTACAGCCGCATCCTGCTACACATCAACCAGCAACACCTGCAGGATAAAGGTACCTGTAACACACCTGTAGTATGACTGTAATACATCTATAGTACACCTGGAAACCAAGTATGATAATATAGCAACAGAATCTGCTGATGCACCCCCCCCTCTGTCTATTATTGTATTTTTTTGTATATATTTTTCTCTTCTGTTACATATGTTGTATATTTGTTGTTTCTTTGGCTGCTGTTTAGGACCAAATTTCCCCTGGTGGGACTATTAAAGGATTATTCTTTTCTGTTCTGTTCCCGCTCTCAGCAGGTGAGTCACACCTGCGTCGCAGTGGCACTGACATCATTCCAAAGGCTCGGATGAAGACTCTGAAGATGACGGTGGTCATCGTGTTATCCTTTATTGTGTGTTGGACTCCGTATTACCTGCTGGGAATCTGGTACTGGTTCCAGCCCGACATGCTGCGCGTCACACCTGAGTACGTCCACCACGCCCTGTTTGTGTTCGGGAACCTGAACACCTGCTGCGATCCGCTCATATACGGCTTCTACACCCCGTCCTTCAGAGCAGACCTGGCTGCTTTCTGCCGCCGGACAAAGACTGACGCTTCACCGCTGGACCGACTGTCTGCCAGGCAGAGTCCTCACAGCGGCGAGGACCATCAGCAGCCTAGCCCCGCCCACCAGGCAGCATCAGACTGACCAGTGGCGGGAAAGAAGTACACCATGGGACTTTGTGTTCGTTTCACTGCTTTGACAGTTTTAATTCTTTGTGTTTGGAAGTTTCTCTAAGTTTGTCTTAGGAGCAGATTATTTTTCTCACATAATAAAGATGTTCATCTGATTCAGATTTCTTACATTGTCCGAGCTTAATTCTGATTGGTCAAAATGTGTGAGCTGAATTCTGATTGGTCAGAATGTCTGAGCTTAATTCTGATTGGTCAGAATGTCTGATCTTAATTCTGATTGGTCAGAATGTTTGGGCTTAATTCTGATTGGTCAAAATGTGTGAGCTGAATTCTGATTGGTCAGAATGTCTGAGCTTAATTCTGATTGGTCAGAATGTCTGATCTTAATTCTGATTGGTCAGAATGTTTGGGCTAAATTCTGATTGATCAAAATGTTTGGGCTTAATTCTGATTGGTCAGAATGTTTGAGCTTAATTCTGATTGGTCAGAATGTCTGAGCTTAATTCTGATTGGTCAGAATGTCTGAGCTTAATTCTGATTGGTCAAAATGTCTGATCTTAATTCTGATTGGTCAGAATGTTTGAGCTTAATTCTGATTGGTCAGAATGTGTGAGCTTAATTCTGATTGGTCAGAATGTTTTAGCTTAATTCTGATTGGTCAGAATGTGTGAGCTGAATTCTGATTGGTCAGAATGTTTTAGCTTAATTCTGATTGGTCAGAATGTGTGAGCTGAATTCTGATTGGTCAGAATGTTTGAGTTTAATTCTGATTGGTCAGAATGTCTGATCTTAATTCTGATTGGTCAGAATGTGTGAGCTGAATTCTGATTGGTCAAAATGTTTGGGATTAATTCTGATTGGTCAAAATGTGTGAGCTGAATTCTGATTGGTCAGAATGTTTTAGCTTAATTCTGATTGGTCAGAATGTCTCAGCTGAATCTCCAGCTTAATAACTAAAGTCTTCATGAGCTCTGAGGTCTCTGATTGGCCGGTAACAATGACACACCGATGTTTTTTAAATATGAAACATCAGAAACTAGATGCAGATTGGTTCCAACATTCAGTCCAATGGCGCCACTTCCTGTCCTAGACTCCTTTTCTGAACTCTGATTGGCTGAGTGCTTCAAGGTGTGGTACATGCAGGTAACTGTTGTATTAAAGTAAATAACTGAATAAACTTTGATGAACATCCAGTTTAATTTAAACGCGCGGACTATCTGAAGCTTTTACATCAGAACACTACATTACCCATGATCCACTTGGATCCACCTGCAGCTGGTCACACATCAGTTCCTGTTATTTTTAATTAAGTTCAGTTTCTGTGTAGCACCAGGCTACAACCAGGATCATATTAAGTGAGCTTCTGGACCCGGCTTTTATGCATAAACGGGGAAATGGTTCTGTCCAATCAACCGCCTCAGTGCGGACCATTAATGGGGACAGATCCAGAGTCTGTTTGGTCCAATAAAGCGTAAAGATTCCAAGTTGGTTCTGTTCAGTTGGACGGAAAGTTTCTGTGTTGGCCCGTCCAATACAGTGACACAGATTCTGAGTCAGTTCTGTTCTGTCCAGTTTGATCCTAGCCATGTTGTTGGTGGTCAGTTTACTTGTCCAATTTGTGAAAAAATCATCCAAGGATGGGGCGACAGTGGAAAGGAAAACTCTGCTAACAGGAAGGATTGTCCAGCAGAAGCAGAACCAGGCTCAGTGTGAACGTTAATCTGCTCCAACCGAGGATCTCATCAGGTTGATGTATTGATCAGCTGGTTGGAGCAGATTTTCAGAGCACTGTAAGCTTAGCTCAAAGCTGATCAACATGGACCCGACCAGAACCGGGTTCAGAGTGAAATGAAGCAGAACTTCCATTCAGTTTCTACATGAATAACTTTATTTGGTGTCTAAACAACACAAAGAAATACAGTCATTTGTTTTCCAACAGCAAGAAACATATTCAAACATTCCAGAAAAAATTCATTCAAAACAGATAAAGATCTTTGCAACATTTTCCGTATTGAAACCAGAATATTGGTTCTGTTCTGTGGACCTTAGGAAGGCGCTTAAAGCTCAGTGTGCTTTTATGTTTTAGAAATACATGAAAAGAAGAATCATTAAAGCATTTTATCATTGGTTCTAGCCTTAAATCTCTACAATCTCTATACTTTTAGTTTCTAGAGCTGCTCCCAGCTGGAGGAGCTGCTGGAAGACCTCTGGTTCTGGTTCTGGTCATTCAAATCCAGTTCCATCCAGCTGAAAACAATCTATCTTTGTCCTAAAAACTGTTTTCATCTACAGATAAAGTAAAAACAGGACGGGGTTCTGGACCTACGGGAATAATCATCATATTAGGGTCAGTCATCAGAATTTGGCAGAACTTTCTGTTTGCCACCAACGGCAGCGACAGAAACCTAAAAGAAGAAGAAAGTTCTAGAAAAGAACAAACAGAACATTTAAAATCATGTTAACACATTTTGTTCTGGCTGAAACTGGGTTCGTTTCAGAACCGACAAGAAGGCAGAGAGGAGCGTCATGTGACCCTGAGGACTGTGGGACTCAATGAGACTCTGTGGGACTAGATGGGACTCTGTGGGACTAGATGGGACTCTGTGGGACTCAATGAGACTCTGTGGGACTGAATGAGACTCTGTGGGACTAGATGGGACTCTGTGGGACTAGACAAGACTCTGTGGGACTAGATTGGACTCCGTGGGACTAGATGAGACTCTGTGGGACTAGATTGGACTCTGTGGGACTAAATGGGACTTAATGAGACTCTGTGGGACTAGACAAGACTCTGTGGGACTAGATTGGACTCTGTGGCACTAGATGAGACTCTGTGGGACTAGATTGGACTCTGTGGGACTAAATGGGACTCAATGAGACTCTGTGGGACTAGATTGGACTCTGTGGGACTCAATGAGACTCTGTGGGACTAGATGAGACTCAATGAGACTCTGTGGGACTAGATTGGACTCTGTGGGACTAGATGAGACTCTGTGGGACTAGATTGGACTCTGTGGGACTAGATGGGACTCAATGAGACTCTGTGGGACTAGATGGGACTCTGTGGGACTAGATGGGACTCTGTGGGACTAGATTGGACTCTGTGGGACTCAATTGGACTCTGTAGGACTTGTGTCAGACTTTAACATAAACTCTGGGAATAGGGAAAGAAGACAAATGTCAGGTCATCCAGGACTAATCTGAGGGTTTAAAGGGACGGTTCCTGGTTCTAGGACTGGTAGGTGTCCTCAGGGTCGGAGGTCAGAGGTCACTGTAAAGACTTTGAACCAAACAAGGTGAACTCACAGGCTCTCTGTGGTTCATCATAAAACGTGTGTTTTTACATCACTCACTCATTTGGTAATTTGAACTCATCATCTATTATCTCTAGAATATAAAATATAAAACGTTGTTTTGGTATGTTTGTTCTTCAGCGTGAAAACAAACAGGATCTGGGTCAGAACTTCTTCTTTGGACGCCGTTTAGCAGTTTAAAGAACATTTGGCTGGAAGCCACCAAGACATCACAAGAACATTTAAACATGGCCGACAGGAAGTGGCAACACCAGCCAAATTAAAACATCTAACATTTCATGGAAAGACATTCCCAGTGTCCAAACGTTCCTGTTTCATCTGGTTGTCTCTCAGGTGACTGAATTCTTCAGCGGATCTTCTCAGGTGGACCTAAAGCTTCTGACATCTTCTTCTCTGAGACTCCAGGACTGTAGGGACCCGGTAAAGTCCACTGGGGTGGATGTGTGGACATTACGGAGACCATATCCCAGGGGGCTGATGTTCTGCTTTTTGATCTGGACCTCAGATTACTCTGCAGACTGGGTGATGATCCACCAGCAGATGTTGTTTTATATTCTGACCCCAACCTGGAATATGAGGTCTGGATCTCTGAAGGAACCCTGGAGAAGATGTTGTTAGAAGCAGCTATAGAATCCAGTGATGGATCGAGGTCAAGAGGTCAAAGGGTGTCCATCCAAGACAACATCATGGAATTGGCTCCAGAGGAGCTTTTGGTTCTGAGGTAGCGTGGCCTGAGCAGCAGCAGGAAGCTGAGGTAGTGTGGGGGTGGGGGTGGGGGGTACCAGCTGAGGGGCCTTCCTCCACTCCCTGACCTAGAGGTGAACATTACTGCCACCTGCTGACCAGAGCATGTTAATTCCCTTTGGCTGAGGGCCTCGGAGGCCCGGCAGGTGAGGTACCTGCTCAGGTGTTCTCCTGCGGTCCGTTCTCTGGTCAGACAGGGGGAAGGCCTCATCGTTTCACAAACTCGGCACAGTCGGCGATGAAACTAAAACAACACCAAACAAAAAAAATAAGGTTTTGGTTTGAGCAGGAAGTGGCGTCTGATTCCACAGAGGACCCATCAGGTCATGCCACTGGGTCATGTGACCGGGTCATGAACAGTGTAGGGCAGAGGTGTCAAACTCATGGTCTTTTTTGGGTTACATCCAGATTTTCAAAGGGGCGATTGTGACAGAATTTATTGCTAAAAAACATCTAGTCTAGACTTTTTTGGCATTACATCAGTACCTTTAAAAATAAAAGTGTTTAACATCAGTCCATAGCTGATGTCATTTGGCACAATAAAAGCAAAATCTATTTAGACTGATAAAATATTATTTAAATAGACATCTGTTATCTTAAAGTTGTAGTTATGTGACCCCTAGAGTCGAGAGGGCCACATAAATGGTCATGGAGGGCCGGATTTGGCCCACAGGCCTCGAGTTTGACACCATGTGGTGTATGGTGGCCGGGTCATGTGACCAGATCATGTTGCTGGGTCAGTGTGGAGGTTTATCAGTGAATTGGAGTCGATGCAGTTGGACATCTGAGGTGTAATGCAGAGGTTTGGGGGTGTTGAGGACCGTTTGACCCCCTGTGGAATCAGAACATCTCTGGACCTTCCTCATCCTCTTCATCCTCCTCATCATCTCACTCTACAGACACCAGGTAATCTAAAAGGTGGAGGTAAGGCTGTCAGGAGGGAGGAGACCGCCACAGCTGGAGCCGGAGGTGAGGGGGGCAGAGTTTATCCGGTTCCGGTACCGGGCTCGACGGGTTGAGTTGACTGGACCATGACCATCACTGGAGGAGGGGCGGAGTCACATCTCTGTAGGTGGAGCAGAGAAAAGGGTGGTTATGATGGAGCTCTCTATTCCTAAATGCATCAGAACCACCAGCAGGTCCGATTCCACAACAGGAACCAGGTTCTGAATTAGCTCCTGTTTAGAACACTTTAGTAAAAACCAAAATAACCCAGCTGACTGGAACCGGACTTTTAAACTGGTCCTTTAAACAGGAATGAGGATCTGAACGTTCTCAACAGGGAACCATGGAAGTTCTGTTTCTGAGCTGGACAGAAACAGAACCAGAACAAAACCTGATGTTGTGGAAGTTCTTTTAAGGTTCAGATTCTGGACAAGCCTGGGTAGAGCAGCTTCCTAGAAGGTCCAGAACATCTGAAGCTTACCCTGAGATGTAACGTGTAAATGTTCAGGCATCTTAAAGGTCAATGGTTAGGGGTGGTTTTGTGTCAGGATGACATCCCCCTGAATCAGTCCAGTGACCAAAACAATGCCAACACATATGACTCAAGCGGTTAATTCCTTTTGTTTAGCCCAACAAGTTGTAACAAGAAAAAGCACAACATAAGTTGGATGCAGTAATTTGTATTTATGAAAATCATCATTAGTGAACCTCGGGATCCCTGGGTGTGTCGGCCATTACCACTAAATACCCTCATCCAAGGACGTCCCAAACAAGGTTGCTCAAGCCTGGCTATGTGTCAGAAAGCCAGTTGGGGTTTTAAGTAAACTAGTAAGCTTGTAAGAAATTTCTAAGTCTCCTTATCTCCTTAGGTATCGCTAGCACCTTTGAATATTTAGCTACTGAAACAAATGAACCAAACAAAGTCCTAGTTGTAAACATATACAGACCACCAAAACCAAAACTTAACACAAACTTTCATAACGACCTCAATGACCTTTGCTCTGCAATATGTCTAGACTATGACCACATGGCAACTGTGGGGGACTTCAACATTCATACTGACAAACCCCAAGACAGTGGAACAAAAGCACTAAATGACACCCTTCATAACTTTGACGTAGTCCAACACATTAATGAGCCAACGCACAACCGAGGACACACTCTGGACCTACTTATTAGCAAAGACTTAAATATCTCTAGCTTTGCCATAACTAATATCGGATTATCTGACCATTTCTGCATCTCATTTCAAAGCACCATCCAAGCCAACATACCTAATCAGAGTAAATCCACAGTTGAAAAACGCTTTCTTAAAGAAAACTCAGCTGAAAACTTTAAACTGATTTACACTCCAACCTTATCTAAATCACCAACATCCACCAACACACACTCAGTAAACAAAGTGACAGATGATTTTCTACACACAATCTCAGACATGATGGATAAGATTGCACCTCTTAAGGTTAAAACCATCTCTAGTAAAAAGAAGTCTCCGTGGAGAAACAATTCACTGGTATGTTATGAAAAAAGGGAGTGCCGACACACCGAGAGAAAACGGCAGAAAACTCGATTCCTGGTTTATCACGAGACATATAAAGAGAGACTGAACAAGTATCAGGTAACCTTAAGGGGTGCAAGGGAATCATTATTTTCTGAGATTATTCACAGAAACAACAATAATGCTAGAACATTATTTGCTACAGTGGAGAGACTAACTACTCCTCCAGTGACAGTAGCTGCTGAACTAAACTCCACCAGGGCCTGTAATGAATTTGCTTCTTTACTGAAAAGATCTTGAACATCAGAAGGTCAATCAGTACATCAGCTCCAACCCTAATACCAGCATTGATCCCAATTAACACCCATGCAGAGAAAATGACTCACTTCCAAACAATAAATCTAACAAGCTTTGATGAAATTATTGACAAGTTTTCTAAAAAAAGGTCCTCCCAGCCATCAGAGCTGATCTGATCAAAATAGTTAATGGATCCCTCCTATCAGGTGTTTTCCCCAAAGCCTTAAAAACAGCAGTTATCAAACCAATACTAAAGAAGAAGAACCTAGATAGCATGTTGATACAAAACTATAGACCAATCTCTAATCTCCCATTTATCAGTAAAATTATTGAAAAAGTTGTGTTGCAACAATTAAATAGCTTCCTAGCAATGAACTTATCAGTCTGGTTTTCATAGGTACCACAGCACAGAGACAGCCCTCATCAAAGTTTTCAATGATATCCATATAAATACTGACCGTGGTAAAAACCCCAGTACTGGTACTATTAGACCTCAGTGCTGCGTTTGACACCGTTGATCATGATTTATTACTGGAACGTCTAGAGAACTGGGTCGGACTCTCTGGTACAAACTCGACTGGATCAAATCCTACCTTAAGAATAGGAACTTCTTTGTGTCGATTACCCAGTTCTCATCACAAAACACAGAAATCACATGTGGGGGCCCCCAGGGCTCCATCCTAGGGCCCCTCCTATTATGCATCTACATGCTCCCACTAAGCCAGATTATAACCACCAACAATGTTAACTACCACAACTATGCTGATGACACTCAGCTTTATATCTCAATGTCACCAGTTGATGTTGAACGCGTCTAAATCCTCAATAAATGCATTGAACAAATTAACAGCTGGATGTCCCATAATTTCCTCCAACTGAACTAAAACAAAACTGAAGTGCTCATCTTTGGACCCAAAAAAGGTCGACTACATATCAGTAATCAGTTTAAACCGGCCCAACTAGAAACTAGCAACCAGAAGTCTAGGTGTAATAATGGACTCAGACCTGAACCTCCAGGGTCACATAAAGGCAATAACAAGGTCAGCTTTCTATCACCTGAGGAACATTTCTAGGATTAAAGGACTGATGACACAAGGAGACCTAGAAAAACTCATCCATGCATTTATGATTACTGTAACAGTATCTTCACAGGTCTAACTAAAAAATCTATCAGACAGCTGCCGCTGATCCAGAACGCTGCTGCTCGTGTTCTCACTAGAACCAGGAAAGTAGAACACATCACCCCAGTTCTAAAGTCCTTCCTCTGGCTCCCTGTAGCTCAGAGAATAGACTTCTAAATATTCCTATTAGTTTATAAATCATTGAATGGTTTAGCACCAGAGTACATTAGAGATCTGCTATCATGGTACAAACCATCCAGACCAATCAGGTCCTCCAGCTCTAGTTTACTGATCATCCCTGGGTTTTTAGGATAAGTGATCAGGACAAGGTAAAGATGGAATGAAGAGTTTAGAGATCAACCAAATCAGTAGCGTCACCTCTTCAAGGAATTCTAAGTGGGGTATGCAGTCCGAATGTTAGTTCTGGGTTAAGAAATTGAGGCATGACAGGTGGGGGGAACAATGAAAAGATACTAGTCGAAAGCTGCATCAAGCGAAGGAAGAAGTTCTGAAAAAGGGTTCCATAAAACGGTGTTAGGATACGTCCCAGGAAGGACTCAGAGTCCAAGCTCCAATGGTCTGAGATGGTTCTAAGGTTTATTTTATGCAATGTTGTCCTGTGTTTTAGGGTAAGGTTAGGGGATCAGGGGTGGAGGTAGGGGTCAACTCGGGAACAAGTTGCTCAGATTTTGGATCTCTGAAGTGTTTTGTTTTGAGGATCTGTACCTGACTCAGCTCAACCGTCTCAGCTGTGTGACCTTTAGGAACTCTGACTCCATTTAGGGTTGGCGGAGTCTCCCAGGTCGCCTGCTTCCTGCAAGTAAGACTGAGGAGAAGAAGGGGAAGGTCATGATGATGATGGGGATGAAGCATAGACAGTTGATGATGATGATGCCCTACCTGCGTCTGTAACCCAGCAGGACGAAGAGCAGGCAGCAGAGGATGCAGGCGAGGCCGCTGTGGACGCCGACCAGCAGAGTGGACATGGAGGGGTCCGACCGATCGCAGTTACAGCTCTGACCACCTGAGGGAGACAAACCTGTCAGCTTCACCTGGAGACTCCCGAGGCAACAGGTGCTTGAAGACTCTTCCTACCTGCAGCAGAGGCTCCGCCCTCTGACAGAGACATCAGGCGACGTGTGGACGGACTGTCGCCGTTGCCGTTAAACGCCACCAGCTGGATCTCATAAACTGCTCCTGCTTCTGCACACAAAGACACACAGCAGTGTTCCACCTTGAGCTCTGTCTCCCAGATCTCAGGTCACCCTGGCAGTTGTGTGACCAGGTGACCGGGGGGGTTGAGTCTGTCACACCTGGGTGGCTAGCTGGTGCTCACCTAGGTTGGAGATGGTGTGGGTGTTGATGTGTCCTGGGAAGATCTCCTGTCCCTGGACATCTGGGTTGGAAACTCCACGGTACTCCAGTCTGTAGCCCTCCACCTTCCCTGGCTTACTGGGCAGCTCCCAGTACACCTGGATCGCTGTCTGGTTCAGGACCTTGTTGAAGAAACTGGGAGTACTGGGAACTGTGGAAGGAGCAGAGGCTGTAGTTAGCTACGGTTCTGACGGTTTGTGAGGCTTCAGTAAAGGATGATTTGAGAACTTTCACTACATCTGAACCAGACTAGAACTCAGGTGAGTGGGTGTGTCTTAGGTGAGTGGGTGTGTCTTAGATGAGTGGTGTGTCTCAGGTGAGTGGGTGTGTGTCTCAGGTGAGTGTGTGTGTCTCAGGTGGTTGGGTGTGTCGTAGGTAAGTGGGTGTGTCTCAGGTGAGTGGGTGTGTCTCAGGTGAGTGGGTGTGTGTGCCATACCTCCACCCAGTGTGGTGGCAGTGATGGTACCGGACTGCTGGCTGCCTCCCTGAGCAGAGTAGGCCTTCAGGTAGATGGAGTAGGTGGTGGCAGCCTCCAGGTTGTGGACATCGTGGACGAAGGTGTTCATGTCGACGGCTTCCTGCAGCTCGGCGCCATCAGGTTCTGAGGAAACAACAAGGATCAGAATCGTGATGCAGAGCCTCATTCACGCAAAGATGTACAGAGTAGAACCCGATTTTGTAACCATAATGCAATGGATAGCGTCTGCCTGTGATTGGTCGGCCCAACATCAGATGGTTTCACCAGTAGGGGGCGCTATAGTCGCTGTAGTTAATGCTGTGTTTGGCCACTATAGATGCTTTATATTACACAGATAGTTTATCTATTATGGTCTGTAGGTGATGCTGAGAAACAACCAATCAGACGCTGAGTTTGTTTCCAGGTGTTTCTAGAGGATTCTACAAGCTTCTAGTAAAAAGCTTTACAGCCAATCAGAGCTCTTTCTCTGTCGGCCATTACTGCTTTAGGGGGGAATTTGTTCACAGGCTGAAGGAAATACACTAGTTAACCAGAAACGTCACTGTAATGGTAGGTACACCCATCAGAAAAGGTCAGCGCCCCCTGCTGTCCTGGCGGGGAACTGGTTTTTAACATTGACACCAACAGAGAAGTGTAACCTAGGCTTCAGTCCTGATCCGGGTCAGAACAGGTTCGGTTCTACCCTCTTACCTCCCAGCCTCCTGATGTGAAGGACGTATCCGATGATCTGCTGGCTGGCCTCAGGTTCTGGTCGGTCCCAGGTGAGCTGCAGGCTGGTGGAGCTCAGGGCCGCCGCTCTGAGCCCGGTGGGGGCCTCGGGAAGCTTGGGCCCCTGGACGATGGCGAGCCGGGCGCTGGCCTGGTTGGTACCGGCGCTGTTCTCGGCGATGCACTGGTAGATGGCCTCGTCTTCTGAAGCAATGCGGGTGATGGCGAGCGTCCTGCAGGTGGATGCACAGAGGGGTTGAATGTGAGGGTTCTGCCGGACGATCGGACCGCTCTGCCCAACCAGAACCGGGCCGTCGGAGAGTTCTTACGTGTTTCCGTTGGTGAGTTTGACGTTGCCGCTGGGAGTCAGCAGTTTGCCATTTTTCAACCAGATGAGGTGCGGCTCTGGGACGCCGGTGGCCATGCAGCTGAAGACTGCGCTGCCCCCTGCTGACCTGGAGACGGACTGGGGCCACTGAACAAACTCTGGAGGAGCTGCAGAGCAACAAAACAGGAAGATTTAGTCTGAGCTGTAGGGGGCGCTGAGAGCAATTCATTATTTAACCGTCTCAATGATAATTCAGCAGCATCAGTGACAACTGCATTTATTTTTATCATTCGATTCAAAATTAAAACTCACTCATGGATTCATAATAATGAGGAAAAATCTAAATATTATTTCTTAGAAATTTACATTGGAAAAAAAATTGACTTATAAAGTGTTGTCTTGTCATACTGACCACTAAAAGGAATTTACACAGAGCCACATTCACTTTGCAGGTCAGGAGGAAACCTGGAGTTAAGTGCCTTGCCCAGGGGCTCATTGACTTGTGGAAGCTGGAATTGAACCCATGACCCTCTGATTGAAAGACAGTTACTTTACTTTCCAAGTATTTACTTTTTTATCACAGTTTATTTCTTGGTGTTTTACTTTAGGATTCTATGATGATTTTGGCCCTACCAGCTCTTGTCTTTAGTTATATTCTTGTTTTATTGTTACTGTGTTTGTTCTTTTATTTGTGTTTCCTCATTTCTTCAGTTTTCCTTCTTTTGCCTTATTTTAGATCTTTATCTTATTTTGAATTTCTATTCTTCTTTCTTCTTTTTCTCTTATGTTCCTTAATTCTACTTTGTCCTTCTTCTTATTTAGGATAGTTTTCTGTTTAGTTTCCTTTCCTGTTTTCTTCCTGTCATTCTGACTGCTGACTGTCTCCACCTCTTCTCTCCTGTCATTAATTAATCCTCAGGTTTCTCTGTCGCTTCTTTATTCCTCCTCACTATACTTAAGCTTCCTGGTTTTCCCTGTTTTTGCTAGCCAGGGTACCAGCCGAACTTAGTCCAGCCCACAAAGAGGGCCTGGGTTGAATTTGTTTACAACGCTGATGGCTGCCGCTGGAGAGCTGAGATGTGTAGATTCTGCCATCCAGTCTGCTCAAGAAGATATCGAAAGCGCATTCATTTTAAAAGAGGAATTAAAAGAGGAACAGATAACGTCCACCACACTTCCATTGTTCTGATTTGTTGTAGGTTTATCCATTTGAGTGCAGAGGCATTTTTTTCCTTGTTTGATTAAAACACGCCCCATAATCACAGCCCAATGGAGCAGAATCAGGGGTCCATCTGCATGGATTCTCCACAGTGCTGGCAGATTAACTGGTCTCTCTACATGTTCCTTAGGTGAGGGTGTGTCCCTGTGATGGATAGACACCTGTCCAGGTAAAACTCCACCCAATGACCACTGGGGTTAGGAATAGATGACATAATATTGGTGAATGTTGCCATGGAGATATCTATAGTGATACACAAGCAAATAATGTGTTTATTTCAAACAGAGTTTTCTATGCAAACGATTCCCAACCTGGGGTTTGTGAGCCCCTAGTGGTATGTGAGCACATTACAGGGGAGAGATGGAAACATTTCATATTTCCTTTTATTCATTTATTCATTGTTTTATTCATTAAACTGATATGGTCATTTATATCAGTGTTTCATTTAAACGTTTGTTTAAAGGCGACTTAATCAAAACAGCTCCTGTTTTTGTTATAACAATGCAAGATTTATTTACTTTTAAAAATATATTTAGTATTTATTTTCAGACTACTATGTCACTTTCGTGGCAAAATATTTATATAAGTTTAATTTGAAGTAAAAATAATAAAATGCTTCAGAAACAATTGATTAAAGAAAGGGATTTTCATTTATTAATTAGCTATATGTTTTACTTCTGGAGACTCATCATCATATTTGTGGTATTAGAAAATGTTTCTGGTGTCTGCTGCTGCACATTTCTGTAATAAACCACTTTTATTGGTCTGGTTTAAAAACAGAACGTTGAGTTTTATTCAGTTTAAGCCAGAATAACAGATGAACCCTGAACACATCGTCTAAATGTGGGAATTCTAACTCAATGAGAGATGAAGATCCTGGATGATGATGATGAGCTGCAGCAGCTGTTTCTGTCCAGCAGGAGGCAGAACACAGACAAAGACAGAGAAAACTTCACTGACTGGGACGTTTCCCACGCTGAGGTCCCATCACTGAACTCATCACTTTGTTTCTGAACTTGAACTTCTTTGTGTCTGAGTTTAAACTCCACTTTGACCTCTGACCTCCCCACCCCCTCCGAAGACAGACAGGTGCTGTCTCGCCTCTGGCTGCCTGTCGCCACGGTAACCCAGAGACCTGGCTCACGCACGCCTGAAGCCCCGCCCCCATTTGGCTTCAAAATGCAAAGAAAGGGGAGGAGGCGGGGTCAGGGGTCAAAGGGCACCTAGTGTTAGTGTGTGTGTGTGGGGACATTAGCAGAGAAATAAAGATAATCTACACACACACACACACACAGATGAACCTGCAGAAAGGAAACAGAGAGAAGAAGACGATGATGATGATGATGAGGAGGAGGAGTTGGGATCCTCAGAACTTTCACCAGAACCTTTTGGATCCGTTCTGCCTGGTTCTGTTCTAGGTTGCTTCATCTTCCTCCTCTTCCTCATTTGTTCAGCATTGGACCTAAAAGTTCTGGTTCTTCTGGACCATCTCAGACTGAACCTAGTCCACAACAACACCAGAGAAGAAGACCGATCCTGGGATCACCACCTGCCACTGGTACCGACTGGACCAGTCTACCGACCAGAACCCAAAGCTGAGGACCCAGAATCCTGACCTATAAAGTTCTGCAGATTCAGTTCTTTAGATGAGAGACTCTGTAAGTTCTGTTGCAGCCGAACAGAACCAGGATTAGCTGCAGTGTGAGGTTCTGTAAAACCCGTCTGACCCGGTTCCCCTAATTTATCTCTGAGCTTAGAGACAAAGTTTGATGTAGAAAATAAAAACGGTTTTAAAAACATTTTATTGTCAAAGCAAAGACCAGAAACCAGAACATCTACCCGGTTCCGTTGGGTTGGAACTGGTTCTACTGGGCCGCAACTGGTTCTGCTGGGACAGAGTTGGTTATACTGGGACAGACGGCGCTGCTGTGGGAACAGAGTCCTCATTGTGGAGTGGGACTCTTCTCATGCTAATCAATATTCTAATGAGACCCCCCCCACAACACAATGAGGCTCCGTGACCTCTGACCTCACAACCCCCTCCCTGACCTCAGGCTGAGCAGCAGCTGAGCCGAGCAGACGAGCGAAACAAACGCACCCTCACCCACCCTATCCATCATTTACCAGAACTTCAGAAAGAACTGATCTGATCCTGGTCGGGTCCAGCTCTGGGTCCTGGTCCAGCTCTGGGTTCTGGTCCAGCTCTGGGTTCTGGTCCAGCTCTGGGTCCTGGTCCAGCTCTGGGTTCTGGTCCAGCTCTGGGTCCTGCAGTAAAGAAGAACCTTTGCAGAACCTCTTTGTTCTCTCTGGCTCCCAGAGGGGGGTCAAAGGTCGACAGCAGGGAGATGAACTTGACAATGAGACGTTAAGCCTGCAGAGCCGCACAGACGCACGCTCCACTAGACGAGTTCAAGTTCTGCTTCCAACAGAACCTTCCTGCTGAACCCGGTCTGGACCAGAACCTCCAGCATCAGGAAGCTTACAGAATAAAAAGAACCAGGGAGATGATCCGGTTTGATCGGAACACGTCAGAAGACAGAATGTATCGTCGCTGTTTTGCATGTTTGACTCAGCACAATCTGCTGGGATTCCTAACATAGAAAACTTTTAACTGATTGGAATGTTTGGATATTTGGATTGAGATGATTTTTGTTGTGAATTGGAGCTATAGAAATAAAAGTGAATAGAATTGAATGTTTGGAGGAATTAAGGAAGTAGATGTTTCATTGACTCTGAGCTGATTTTATCCCCCACATTAAAATATTACTAAAATAGGTTTTTATCACCTAAAGAACATCACCAGACTCCGCCCCTTTCTCTCTCTGACCAATACAGAGACACTAATGCAGCTTTTATCACCAGTAGAATCGATTACTGTAATGATTTCTGGTCTTCCCAAAAAGACTACCTCAGGTTTACAGCTTCTACAAACTCAGCAGCTCGTGTCCTGATGAAGACCAGGAGGAAGGAGCTCATTACACCGGTCTTAGAATCACTGCATTGGCTCCCCATATGTGTAACACTGTCTAATGCCAGATGATGAAGAAATCCTATGAATCAGACCATCAATGTCTGAAGGGTTAGAGATGCTGAGGGAAGTAAGAATGCAACGGCTTTTTAAAACTTGTTGCAGCATAGTCTGACAAAGTTCTATTGTAGAAAAATTCAAGAGATCTTTTGCACCCACTGCCATGAGGATATACAATACCTTTCCTAAGGGAAGTGGCTCATGAACTGGACAAGACATAAAATGGACTGATGTCTGTTTTTGGTGTTTTAGCTCTCTTTAGGTTCAAACCCAATGCCATATATCAGTACAAGGTCCAAAGTGTGATGACCGCAGTGGGTGGGTTCATGCACTAATTTATGAAAGCCTTTCTTACTCAGTACTTTGATGAATGTTAACCCTAACCCTAACCCACTGAGTAATGTAATGCATTACTTACAAAATATACAGCAATATATTATTAGTTACAATTTCAGTAACTCAAGTTACAAAAGCATTTTAAATTGTTTTTCTGGCCATCTAATGCAACAGACCAAATCAAGCTGGATGCGGTAGAACAAGATCCACTTCTTGTTGCTTAAAACCAAAACATCAGACAATCAGAACGGCTGAGGAAAAGATCAACTGTATATTTAAACAGCGGCATCATTCACACTGTTTTCCTACAATCTGTTGTAAGACTTCAGACATCGGAGTCTCATCTTTGTCCACCATCTTTTTGATGAGCACTTTCAGCACCTTCTTTTGATTAGATTTAACAAACATTACCATGAAATAGAAGGCAGGCAAAGGAACTACAGACTTAATTTTAATAAAATAGTGTTAAAACTACAGTATTTGTGGTGTGACACTTTTGTAAAATTTAAATTCATAAGTTACGGTGGTTAGAAGTGGTGGTAAATATTTAAGATATTTTACCAGAAGTAACTTAAAGTAGTGTAACTCAGTTACATTTTTAAGACAGTAATATGTAATGCAAACATATTACATTTTTGAAATTGTAACTAGTAATGTGAAATATATTACAGTTTCTTTGTAACTTTCCCAACACTGGTCACAATGAAGCTAAGCTAAACTAACTGTGCTTAAAAACCCAAGTGTAAAACACAAAATGCTTGTGTGTTTAAAATAGACACCTAAGTACATTCATTCAAGACTCTGAACACCAAACATCAGAAATGACTCAATACGGATTAGCCAATCAAAACCTCACATAGAAAACTTTTAAACCAACTAATGAACCAAATAATCAACTGAACTTGATGAACTTGTTGGACTGATTTGATTATTTTGGTATCAGTTCGGCTTGTTCTGTAAAGACAACGTGAGATCGGTTTACCTTGCACGACGAGGCGTCCAAATGCGGTTCTTCTGGACCTGCTGCCTGGTCTGTTGGCCGAGCAGACATACACTCCTGAATGCTGAAGCGTTGCATCAGAGATCATCAGGTTCCCTGTTCCCAGAACCTGGACCCCCTCCACGCCAATGGACCGGCCATCTGTTCAGGACAGATTGGTACGGACGGTCAGGACCGATCAGTGACTCGTTAACCAAGCAGAGTGGTGATGATGGCGTTACCAAGGCGACTCCAGGACACAATGGGGCGGGGGTTTCCTGTTGCGATGCATTCCAGGATGGCGGTCTGGTGGACGTTGATGGTGAGGTTCTGAGGTCCAGACAGGATGACTGGCTCTTTGTAGGTCCTGGATCCTGCAACTGGACCCACAGAACCAAAGAAAGCGTCAGTTAGAAGGCCCCAGAAGAAGAGCTCATCTCCAGAGCTTTCATCGGACATCTGGGTCCATCGTGGTCTTACCGTTGACAGTCAGCTGGGCTTCGTGGCTGTACCGCGTGTTGGCGATGTTTGAGGCAATGCAGCGGAACACGCCGCCATCGGAGCGCTGGATGCTGGTGATCTGCAGAACGCCGTTAGGAAGCAGCGTGTACCTGTGCAAAACCTCCAGGTTAACAGCATGACTGGACGAACAAACATGATGGGAGCTTCGGGTGATGAATGTTACCTGGGGTCAGCTGTGCTCAGTGGGCGTCGGTCTTTCTGCCAGGTGATGTCGGCCTCGGGGATCCCATCCACCTGGCAGCTGAGTCTGGCCACGCCCCCTTCGTCCACGGCCAGGGACTGTGGGTGGGACAGGAACTTTGGGAGAGCTGTGGGGATGGATAGGGTCAGTAACATTGGCTGGGACATGTTGCAGGTGGCGTGATGCTGCGACTCACAGGCTAGCTGCACCCGGGCCTTACGGCTGATCAGCAACCCGTAACGGTTCTGAGCCGCGCACTCGTACTCTCCTGCATCCGTCTCGTTGCTTTCACGTCTCTTTGAGAAGTTCCTGATGAACAGCGTGCCGTTTTCTAGCACCGTCGCCCTGACACCTGTTGCTACGGGAACGCCGTTGTGTCTCCAGGTGATGGTGATAGGCCCCTCCCCCTCCACTCGGCAGTGCAGCATCAGGGGGCGGTCTCTGACTGCGATCACATCCCTCGGCTCCGTCAGGAATGCGAGCTCCGAGGCTCCGAGCACACCTGAGGGGGAGCAGGTAGGACAGAGGCGGAGCCTTAGCTGGAACAAGCAGGAAGTGGTTCTACAGGTGATCAGGCCCAACTCAAGTCATACAGAACATCACATTTAAATGACAGTTGGTCTTTATTATGAGCTACCTGCAGTCTAAACTCAGGGCACAACTTTAACTCACATCAGAAGTACTCTATTCATGGATGAGGCCTTAAGCCCAGTTTGTGCTTCTCCGACCGCTAATTTACACTCAGACGTACTGATGGAGACGTTTTTCGTTTATGGTTCTCCGTTTTTTCTCTCTGCTCTCTATTGTTTTTTCAGCATTGCTCAACAATTATCCTGTAAAGTTGTTTTCTTTTTGTTGTTACATTTACATACAGACTACTGTAACAACCGAATTTCCCTTTGGGGATCAATAAAGTGAATCAATCAACCAGGACAGCAGGGGGCGCTAACTTTTCATGGCATCTCTGCCTACTATCACACAGCGTTGCATCAGGTGTTTTCTAGTCTTGTGAACGTATTTCTTCCTCAAGGAGCAATGAACAACAGAAAGTAGGTTTTTATTAAGCTGTAAAGCTTTTTACTAGAAGCTCATAGAAACAACCACAGCAGCATTTTTTCTTGTTTCTCTACACCTCCTTGGGTTTAAAATCGCCAAAAAACCAGAATAAATAAATGATCCTCTCTATATAAAGTATCTGTAGTGGTCGAACGCTGCATTAACTACTGATTACAGCGACTATAGAGCCCCGTTCTGGTGAAGCCATGTCTGCCTGTCACTGAACTGACCAATCACAGACATACGCTCTCTGTTGATGAATAGTTAGAAAATGGGGCTCTACTCCATCCGTCCTTGTGTAGGTGATGGAGAGCCTTTGTGTCAACAGATTATGGTGTTACGTCAATCCGTCTCCATGAAAATGGAGAAGCATAAACTAGGTTTAACACCATGGTACTCACAGACAGGATGTATGAAGATGATGATGATGATGATGATGATGATGATGACATCAGGACTACCAGTCACGTTCAGTTTACACCTGTAGTCAGAACTTGGGGTTAAACCAGGAACACCAAGTGACCTCCAGCTGACCTTTAGTGAATAAATGATGGATAAATAAACCTGTTTACTTATGTAAAGTATTATTCATATCTCTAAAACCAGAGTACATACAGATACATGTAACCCCTAGTTTATAAATCACACCTTTCCTCAGGTGATCCCGCCTCCTACACCCCCGTGTTCTCATGGCAAAGTCATGGGTAACCATGGTAACTGAAGGATCCTCTTAGTTTGCTTTCTATAAATTCTGACAGAGCGACTTATAAAGCTCTAAAATCCCGTTTTGTGTGAAAGCAGCTTCATGAATGCCCCTGGACCTTAAACGCCCCGTGGACGTCCAGTGTTTGGTGGTTCTGATGACGGGGTGGGGGGGGGCTCCATTACTCTAGTAAAAGCATTGCTACTGAGACATACATTTACTGAATTAAAGGTTAAAAGTAATCCCTAATTAGGTACTGAGTAAATATTTGTGCAGATTGTTCATATTCATTTATAAGTTTATTTTTTACTTTTTATTTCTGATGCTCACCAAATGAGACATAATGAAATATATTTCATCCTACAGCTATGGAATGAATTAAGTTTGTCCCTAATATTCATATATTCTCAGCTTTTCTTTAAAAAACAGTTGAAAGAACTTTGAATTTACCAATGATAGTTTTCGTTCTTGTTCCCCTCCATATATTATAGTTTTATTGATCCTCATCTGCTGCTCTAGATTTTCCATAGTTTTATTTATTTTTCCTCCTCTATCTTCCAACAACTAGAACTTTAAATAACCCCCATTAGGTTAACCAAAAATATCCTAAAAATATTGTGTTTTTGCCTTCTTCTTGTTATTGGACTTATTTGTCTGCTTGTTTTTATTGTTTATTCATGCTAATGAGGAGGAACTCTGTTTAAACCCATCTGGGTTTTATTCTCCTCCTTGTAATGTATCCATGTGATATATGTCCAGAACAAATACATCAAATATTAACAACAATAAACAATGATTTCAAACTCTGACAGAAACTATATTATCATGTGAAAATGATGATATTTTAAATACAAATTCATAAAAATTATATATATATATAATGTGTATAAACGGCATGTTAGAAGGGAGTGAAGTACTTCCATCGACGGTGGTTTATGGTGTTTATCATCATTTTATTATATTGTATAGTAACTGTAAATAGTTACTATACTAGTACCTGTAACTAGTTACTATACAACTAGTTACAGTTACTAGTTACTATATAACTAGTAACAGTTACTAGTTACTATATAACTAGTAACAGTTACTGTTTTTGCAGAGAGTTTTCCAGTGTTCTCTTCTGTCTGACTGTCATTAAATGCATCATTAATCACCTTCAGTGTTGGAGTCTTTGCCAGACCCCCCCCCCCATGGTTCTGATCCGGTCCCACCCCCCGGCTGACGGACGCAGACGCCTCCATGTTAGAACAACAATCAGAACAACAGCGTCTCCAGACACAACAACCCCCAACAAACACTGGAGGCTGCAGCTGTCGGACTCCCAGAACCGCCCAGAACCGCCCAGAACTTCAGCTGAGGAAGATTCATCATCCATGTTCAAGTTCACAGTCAGGAACCAGAACCAGAACCAGCAGCTGGTTCTGTCACGTTGGATTCATTAAGTTCTGGTTCTGACCAGAGCAAGAACCTGAGCAGAACTCTCACCGACCCAATCAGAACCTGGACCACATCCAGAACTACACCACCAAGTCCAAAGTTCTGACTCCAGAACCCAAGTTCTGTTTGTTTCCTCTGACTTTACTGAACCAAGATAGACGTTTTCAGAACCAGGAGACCAACAGCAGCCTGGGCCTCAGTGGGCCCGGTTTCTGCCCAACCAGAACCAGGGAGCTCTGTCTGGAAGCAAGAGAACTGGACCAGTCCAATCCAGTGGTTCTGATCCAAGGAATAGAGACAGGAAAACACTATTGGATCAACCGGAACCATGACAGAAGCAGAACCTCATCAGAACCAGTTTAGAACCAGAACCAGGTCAGAAGTTCCACTAGTAATGCAAAACCTTCTCAGTAGCCCATAAATCTCTGATGGTTCTGAGCAGATGGACCAGAACCAGAACCAGTCCCTGCTCTCTGCCCCCCCCCCCCAGGGGTCATGGAGTCATGAGAGCAGCCCCGCCTACTCTGACTCTGAACCTGAACTTCACAGTTTCCCTTTAACACTGCCCCCCCCCCCCCCATCTGTCCCCAGAATGTTTGTCTGACATCTCACCTGTTCAGGTGAGTTACCTGTACTGCTGAGGTTAGTTTAGTTTGATCAAACTGGGACAAACTGGGACAATAAAGACAGTCATCATCATCAGTAAATCTGGATCTCAGCAGCTGATCAACGTCTCTGATTCCCATCAACATGTTTTATAGATCTGAGGTTCTGATTGGCTGGAAGCAGGAAGTCCTAATTAACAGGAACAAAATCTGGAAATGATGAAGATGGAGAGACAAAGATGAAGCAACGCGGAGAGAGGAGGAGGAGATGAAACCCAGATGATGAAGAAGTTCTCCTCTTCCTCACCATCTGAACCCAACATTCAGAACCACAAAGTTCTGTTAGAACTGGGTCGCTGAAGTCTGAAAGGAAAACGTTAAAATCTGACCTGAGCAGCAGAGTCCCATCATCATCATCAGCGTCTTCATCATCATCAACGTCTTCATCAGCCTCCTGATTTAACCAGGAATAGACGGTTTCTTCTGCTTTTACATAGAACCCGGTTCCTATCTGGTTCCTCTCTGGTTCCTCTCTGGTTCCTCCCTGGTTCCTCCCTGGTTCCTCCCTGGTTCTGATCTGGTTCCTCTCTGGTTCTGATCTGGTTCCTCTCTGGTTCTGCTCTGGTTCTGATCTGGTTCTGATCACGTTCCTCTCTGGTTCTGCTCTGGTTCTGATCTGGTTCTGATCTGGTTCCTCTCTGGTTCCTCCCTGGTTCCTCCCTGGTTCCTCTCTGGTTCTGCTCTGGTTCTGATCTGGTTCTGCTCTGGTTCTGATCTGGTTCTGATCACGTTCCTCTCTGGTTCTGCTCTGGTTCTGATCTGGTTCTGATCACGTTCCCCTGCAGAGCCTCTGGGCTGATGTAACTCTACAGCTGCTGCTCCAAACTGAACCCTCAGCCTGGGAGGCAGATGGGTGGGATCTGTGAGGGGGCGGAGCCAGGAGGTGACTCTTACCCTGAGTAGGGGGGGGGGGGTCAGAGGTCAGACAGAAGCTGGTGGATTAGATGGAGGAGGAGATTTTATTGGATCAAAGCTGGAAGCTTCCCAGGGTTCTGACCCGTCTGCCCTGGTTCTGATCAACAGAACCATCCTGGACCAAATTCTGATTCTAGTCAGATGTATATCTGGGATCAGGGAGGATTCTGTTCTGTAACTTTCCCTCAGATGAAGGGAGAACTGATGAAATCTGGATATTAATTTGAATAAATATTTTCACCAACATATCTGTGTTATATCACCAACATTATGGCCGCTTATTTAGACCCTCTGATACGGTAGAAACCACTGTTTTAAACCGATACCATACCGATACTTGGGTAATCTGAGTACTTACTGAGTACCAACACTGATACTTTGACAGGTTTTATTTTCTTCTCCGCTTGTTACAACAAATGATGGTGAATAGGTTAAAAAATAAAATATTAACAAAAATGACCACAAAACTACAATATCGATGTGAAATCATTGCAGCATTTCCACATTTTAAGTATCACTTCATGCTATGGGTTACCTTGAAGGAGTACATTAGAACGTTATTGGTTCCTAGTAGAAAGATAAGAAGAAAAATCTCCTCCATAAAGCTGGAATAATGTAATCCATAATGTTTGGGGTCATAAAACGGATTCAGATTTAGATTCAGCCACGGCAGATATCAGCTTCTGCATAACAATTTCTAGTTCTGGTTCTGTTGCTCCGACCTAAACGGGCCTCCAGTTACTTAATGAGACAGACAGCTGAAGCTGATCCAGAACGCTGCTGCTCGTGTTCTCACCAGAACCAGGAAAGTAGAACACATAGACTTTAAAATACTCCTACTAGTTTATAAATCATTGATGATGTTTGATGGAGACCTGCTGTTACCATAGCAACCCCAGACCAATCAGGTCCTCCAGCTCTAGTTCACTGATCGTCCATAGAACCAGAACCAGAACCAAACATGGAGAAGCAGCTTTTAGTTTCCTGATGACTGCAGAGATAAAAACTGGTTAGAGCTGAGTCATGTTTTCATGTATCATGTTCTTTGGGTTTTACCATGGTGGGTAGTAACTAGTTACTTTTACTTGAGTAATGTTATTATGAAGTATGGCTACTCTAGTTTATAATATGTGGAAACTTTAAATGCACTGTATGAAGAAAAAAGATATTTTAACCCAAAATACATCAGACTGTTTATTAAAGGAGACGTTATTTGTTTCTAATCAAACTTTGGTTTTATGATGTCATGTTTTATTGGTATTATGTTGAAAAAATGACTTGGAGAAATTTTATTTTTCTAGAAATGTTTAATTATGAAATAAAGTTATTTTTGTGTTCTTTTTTTTATTTTAGTCTTCAAAATTTGGTCATAATGTTATATTTGTGTCTGTCAGATAAAAAATATTAGCTCAGCTGTTACACAGTACTCAAGTAGTCTTTATACCAGATACTTTTTCACTCTTACTGAAGTAATAGTTTGAATGGCTACTTTTTACTTTTACCTGAGTAAAACTATGTTGAAGTAGTGCTACGCTTACTTGAGTACAATTTATGTACCATTATGACCTGGAAACTATTGAAGAAAACCCGAATATTAAAGTAAAGAATCACGTTTTTTTATTTCAGGAGCTGAATAAATGAGATACTATTTAATTTCAATATTTTAATTACATTTATTTTTATAAAATATAGAACAATCTGGGCTTTCACATTCACAGATCACCATTAAAAGTTGAGAACCCTCTCTAGAACAAACTTACCTGGAACATCACCTGGTCAGGAGCGGGTTATGGTCAGAGATTAAGTTGCTATGGTTACTAACATACCTTAAAGCATTATTTCTTAAACTTTTTACACTGAGAAAATATCGAGCTCTCCAAGTACCACCATAATGACCAACCTAACATACAGTAGAGAAGGCTTAGCCTTTTATAAACAATGAACACAGGAGTCTTATTTGCTCCTAACAAGGATTATGTATGGCTAATTGTTGCCGCCAACAGCCATACTGTGTTTTATTTATACATGTTTAATTAATTTTTTAATTAATTTTCTCCAAGTACCAGTTGGGAGAGCTTGAGTACCACTGGTGGTCCACGTACCACAGTTTGAGAATCACGGCCTTAAAGGTTACCCACCAATTTATCCAGTTATGTCCCATAAGCTGCTTTCTGGAACCTTCATCTGGACTGTAGCCACTGAACCAGGAGCAGCTTCTATGTGGAGATAAAAACCATGAAGCTAACGGAACTGGTTCTGGTTCTGGTTCTGGTTCCAGCAGCCCGTTTACCCTACAGGCTGGGACTGCAGGACTCCCGGCGCCCGCTGGGTGGCAGCAGCGAGCAGATGGCGGGAAGCCGGATGTAAACAGGAAGTGGAACTCTGATTTAACATGAAACCAGAACCGGTTCTGTTTCTAAAGGTTCTGATGAGCTGATAATTGGCCGGCCGCAGCAAGCGGACAGTTAGAACCGGAACCAGCTGAAAGGTGAGAACATCCCGAACCGAACCTTAAGTATTACACTGATTCTGTTTGGGTTCCGAAATCATGAAAGGTTCGGAAGTTCTGATCCGAACATTACATGGTCCTCTCCGGTTGGTCCTGGTCCAGTTCTTCCGGTCCAAACAGATCGGAACCATCGCCAGAGGGAGTACGGAAAGTTTGATCAGATCAATCCTGGTCAGAACCGGTACCACCAGAACCTCATTAATCCTGCTGTGTCTGGAAGACTTCAGTATTAAATATAAGATGAATTGCTCTAAAACATCCCTTTAGTTCTGTTATTTGTATTAATATTGGATCTCTTCCTGTTCTCTGTTTTATAATGTTTGATGGATAAAAATAAAAACTCAGTATTTTGTCATTTATGATTTATTCACTAAATATGTTCAAACGCTCTGAAATCTCGCATCCTATGCAGTTCGCTTTATAATATTATTATTTATCATTCGTGTTATTTCATTAACAAACGCTTCAAATTCAAGAGGAAAATATTTCTTCTGTACAGCAAAAATTGGGGAGTTGAATTATCAGGGTTAAACATTTTGGGGGAAATTTTAACAGAGTAATTTTAACCTTTTCAGTGTAAAATATGAATCATGTCTGGAGTTATTTATCTGAGTTGACCGCAGAGACTTATGGGTAATGTGTTCCTGTCAATTGTAGAAGTTGTACATTATAGTTAGCGCTCTACATGTAGCCGTGCTCCTGAGTTATGCTTTGAGTTATGATGTTGTCAGTGTTTGATGGTTGTTGTCCGCGCACCGTCATAGAGACGGCGGTGCGCAGGAGTTCGCTTTCTGCCTGTGAGAAATGTGGATGAACTTAGTACAATTATTTCTTACGCATGGCTACAAATAATTCTTCATTTATTTGTTAGAAATAAACAGTTGTAAAAAACGTGTTACTTGTGCCTTTCTGAATATTTGGATTTGAATCAATATGTAGAAGTGTTAATTATCTTATATATACACACACTTGTATGTGTGTTAATTATCTTATATATACACACTTGTATGTGTTAATTATCTTATATATACACACACTTGTATGTGTGTTAATTATCTTATTAATACACACTTGTATATGTGTTAATTATCTTATATATACACACTTGTATGTGTTAATTATCTTATATATACACACTTGTATGTGTGTTAATTATCTTATTAATACACACTTGTATGTGTTAATTATCTTATATATACACACTTGTATGTGTGTTAATTATCTTATATATACACACTTGTATGTGTGTTAATTATCTTATATATACACCAATTGGTGTTAATTATCTTATATATACACACTTGTATGTGTTAATTATTATCTATATATACACACTTGTATGTGTGTTAATTTCTTATATATACAACTTGTTGTGTTAATTATCTTATATATACACACTTGTATGTGTGTTAATTATCTTATATATACACACTTTATATGTGTTAATTATCTTATATATAACACTTGTATGTGTTAATTATCTTATATATACACACTTGTATGTGTTAATTATCTTATATATACACACTTGTTTGTGTTAATTATCTTATATATACACACTTGTATGTGTGTTAATTATCTTATATATACACACTTGTATGTGTTAATTATCTTATATATACACACTTGTATGTGTTAATTATCTTATATATACACACTTGTATGTGTGTTAATTATCTTATCTTATATATACACACTTGTATGTGTGTTAATTATCTTATATATACACACTTGTATGTGTTAATTATCTTATATATACACACTTGTATGTGTTAATTATCTTATACACACTTGTAGGTGTGTTAATTATCTTATCTTATATATACACACTTGTATGTGTTAATTATCTTATCTTATATATACACACTTATATGTGTTAATTATCTTATATATACACACTTGTATGTGTTAATTATCTTATCTTATATATACACACTTGAATGTGTGTTAATTATCTTATATATACACACTTGTATGTGTTAATTATCTTATATATACACACTTGTATGTGTTAATTGTCTTATAAATACACACTTGTATGTGTTAATTATCTTATATATACACACTTGTATGTGTTAATTATCTTATATATACACATTGTATGTGTGTTAATTATCTTATATATACACATTGTATGTGTAAATTATCTTATTAAACACTTGTATGTGTGTTAATTATCTTATATATAACAACTTGTAGTGTTAATTATCTTATATATACACACTTGTATGTGTTAATTATCTTATATATACACACTTGTATGTGTTAATTATCTTATATATACACACTTGTATGTGTGTTAATTATCTTATATATACACACTTGTATGTGTTAATTATCTTATATATACACACTTGTATGTGTTAATTATCTTATATATACACACTTGTATGTGTTAATTATCTTATATATACACACTTGTATGTGTGTTAATTATCTTATATATACACACTTGTATGTGTGTTAATTATCTTATATATACACACTTGTATGTGTTAATTATCTTATATATACACACTTGTATGTGTTAATTATCTTATATATACACACTTGTATGTGTGTTAATTATCTTATATATACACACTTGTATGTGTGTTAATTATCTTATTAATACACACTTGTATGTGTTAATTATCTTATATATACACACTTGTATGTGTTAATTATCTTATATATACACACTTGTATGTGTGTTAATTATCTTATATATACACACTTGTATGTGTGTTAATTATCTTATATATACACACTTGTATGTGTGTTAATTATCTTATATATACACACTTGTATGTGTTAATTATCTTATATATACACACTTGTATGTGTTAATTATCTTATATATACACACTTGTATGTGTGTTAATTATATATATACACACTTGTATGTGTGTTAATTATCTTATATATAACACTTGTATGTGTTAATTATCTTATATATACACACTTGTATGTGTTAATTATCTTATATATACACCTTGTATGTGTGTTAATTATCTTATATATACACACTTGTATGTGTTAATTATCTTATATATACACACTTGTATGTGTTAATTATCTTATAAATACACACTTATTTATGTGTTAATTATCTTATATATACACACTTGTATGTGTTAATTATCTTAT
>JAPXFQ010001316.1:0-100129 GCA_028564705.1 Apricaphanius iberus | reverse complement strand
AATTACAGGGCTAATTAAATTCTGCTCGGACCCGGAGTCAACGAGTGCTTGGAGAGAGATGTGGGTCTGGTGAACTAAAATCAAAGCGGGCAACATGGGCCTGGGGTTTGGATCAGGGGCCCCGCCCGACAGGACCCCCAGGCTCACTGCCGGACTGAAACTTTTGGGCGGATTGGGCAGGTTGAAATAAAATGACCGGTTGCACCGCAATATAGGCAGCAACGGCCTTCCATACGGCGCTGCCGCTCATTTGGAGAGAGCCGAGCTCTGCCGACTTGCATCGGCTCGGGAGAGGGTTGACGTGCCGGAGCAGCTGGGAGTAGGGAAGCGGCCGAGGAGACGGCTGACTGAGGGGAAAAGAGGAACTGCGGTCTAGATCGTGCCCTGGATCTCTCACGCAGCCTGTTGTCAATCTTGATCGCGAGATCAATTAAACTATCCACGGACTTGGGTTCATCACGATAGGCAAGCTCATCTTTAATTTTTTCATTCAGGGAATTAAGAAAAGCAGCCTTAAGAGCCGGTCGGTTCCAGCCAGACTCAGCAGCTAGAGTGCGGAACTCCACAGCCAAGTCGGCCACTGAGCGGTTACCTTGTTTGAGTTCCCACAGAAGCTTGGCAGTCTGTTCCTCACCCCTCGAGACGCAGAAAGTCTGCTTGAATTGTCTCAGAAACTCGTCAAAGGCGGTGCTGCTGAGGGAGTCCTGGTCGAAGCTCGCCTGAGCCCATTGAAGAGCTCTGTCTCTCAACAGGGCTACTATGAAGGAGATCTTATTAGCGTCCTCACTAAAAGTAAGAGGGGAGCGCTCAAATGCCAGAGAGCATTGTAACAGGAAGCCCTGGCTTTTCGACAGTTCGCCGGCGAAGGGCTCTGGAGGTGGTGAGATTACCTCACGAAAAGCTGGAGGATTAGACGGATCGGCAGTGACCGGGGAGGGAGGTGTTTGGGTGGTGAGGTTGGAACTGAGATCGTGGATTACCTTGGTTAATACGTGGAAGCTTTGTAGGAGTGCAGTCTGCTGCTGCTGCATACTCTGAAGAGCGGCCTCATGACGACCCAGGAGCACGCCCTGCTCGGAGACAGCTGAACGTAAGTGTGTCGCAGAGTCCGGTTGGCCAGATCGTTCTGTCATGATTTGTTCCTTTGGACTCTAGTGCGGACACAAACGACCAGCAGAAACAAGGAATAAAATATAAACAATGATTTATTGATTGCCCCACGGGAAATGAACAGCGGAAGAAATTGAAATAATAGAAATGACTCCGAAAGCTCAGTGGTAGATCCACGAAACGGAGCTTAGAGGGAGCGGCCACTGAGGGTCAGAGGGATGGAGGTAGTTGGGTTACAATGAAATTCATGAGGGAAGCGGTGAGGAGGGAGGCGGCCACTGAATAGTCTGATCATCCTCAGCTCAGGGGGGGGGGGGAGGGTGTCGTGGTGCGTCCAGAGTGAACTGCGTCCAGGTTGTTCCGATCTCCTAGGTGGTTGAGGGTGGACAGGCAGAGGCGGTGCTTGGTTGAGCTTGGAGCGAACAGCGGGGGAGCGACAGGAGGACCCGTAATAGCAGGCGCCGCGGGCTGAGACTGCTACACAGCAAGGCTCGATGGAAGCTTCTCGGGAAGGCGATCAACTGCTGGCAGAAAAGAAGGCAGGGTGAGAGTAACCTACGGCAAAAACACAGAGTTTCTAGGGCTGGAACGAAGCTTGTTACCCATCCAACAAAGCGAACGATCTGGCGTCTGCTCCCAGTCACCGCTCCCCTTTTAGCTGCCGCTCCTTGATTGTCCTAACCGCGATCAGCTGGGAGATGACAACGAGCTGCGTCCTCTGTGGAGAAACCGGTGAGGGAACACCAACACACACACCCTGACATAACCACGCGTTGCAATCAACCATCCATCCGCTCGTGCTACATACTTATCCAGGAAAAGGGATTGCTGCAAAGTCAGTGCCATGATGCAATCGCTAAGTTCTTTTTTTTAGGAGGAAAACATTTTAGCAACTGGAATAGTAAACTGATCTTGATCAAAGAAACATTTATGTAAACTGACTTTGAATCTCTGTATGACATGAAAGAATGGACTATGTAATAATTTATAAAAACTTGTTGTGAATTGGTACTATATAGATAAACTAATTAGAATAAAACCTTCAAAATTATAATATATGTCCTCTATGATCTGTGTGTGAAAGAGGTCAGTTTTATTGACAACTATCCAGTTGAATTGCATCCTACAGTATAAATATATTTACAGAACATTTTTGTATGGTAAAAAACAAACAAAAAACAAACCGTGGGTGGTAAGCATACCTGTCAACACTCCCGTTTTTGCTGGGTTTCTCCCGTTTTTAGGGCTATCTCCCCTCACGGTTTGTCATTCCTCCCGGGAAACTCCCGTAATCTGCATGTCCCAAACTCCTTTATAAATAATCGGACCAAAATGTTTGTCTAATGTTGACACACACCATACAACTTCAACCCGTTTGTCAGTTAACACGTGTAGTACACTTAACAGCATGAGCCTACCTTGCTACTAAAAATGGTTCCCGCAAAAATCTCCCTGATTTTGAAAAACTAAATGTTGACAGGTATGGTGGTAAGCCTGTTTATTGTAAAGAATGTTGACAGTGATCTCCTCAATCTACAGAATACAACCTATTTTAATCTATTTTAAAGGATAGTTCTGAATTTTCAAATTTTACTTCCTAGAGGCTAAATGAAAAAATTCATTCCTCACACGTCATCCGAGGCTCCTTCCAGAGCAATATCACAATGTGATAGGAATAACTGACAGGGAAACATGAGCTGAATCAAAGAGGAGAGTCAGGAGATGGAGAGACGGCAAGGTGATAGAGGAGGGATGGAGGAGGTAAAAAGTGGGAATTGCGCCACACAAAGCGAGCAGGAATGGAAATGTTAGGTGTGAGCCAGGAGACAAAGTGAGCCTGTGTAATCCCCTCCAACAGTTTTCTGCTGTGCTCAATTCTTTTTCGGTTCGGAAAGAGGCACCCGAGAAGGATTATGCCATAAAAATGACACAGAGTTGGGTCTTTGGTCATGGCCAGGGTAATAGACATTATACATACCCCTGCTTTCATTACACCGCAGACCGCACACAGCAGTGTTCTCCTCTCATCTGCTTCCCTTTTATTGCTTCCATTTCTCACACAGAGAATTCATTAGGAATTGACTTTGTGGCAAGTGTGCAGGGCCTAAACCACTTAAAAGATGCCGAAGATAATGGACATAGCTCTTTGTCTGAAGGTGTGAAACACAGTAGGGTGCCTGTGCAAACACTGTGGATTTATGAGTGGGTTTTTTTTGTTTTTATATATGGCTGCCTTGTTTAAAGTTCACTTTCTACACACTCTAAAGGTGCTCACCTGCCTGCAAGAGAAATAATGAGAGATAAGAACTTTTTTCCTGTCTCGCAGAGCTTATCATAAGACTGCAAGGCAACTGTGTGTGTGTTTACCCGTCACACGAACATGCAGCACCCTCCGCATCGTTTTTTACTGTGCAAAAAGTGATCTTGATTTGCAGATGGCAGGCTGTGTTTATTTTATAACTGCCAGTTTGAATGGAACGATTGTTGTGTGGAGGAAACTTTGCCCCCCTCTCCGTGGGCTGATCGGCATTAAAGGGGCCGCAGCATGAGAACACAATTTAAACAGGAAACAGGACAATGTTGAAAAGGTTACGACTGAATGCTTTTTGGAGGTAAATAAGGGCTCTCACCAAAGCTTCTTTTATAACCTGTGAGAAATTTGGGCAAAGTCTAGCAGGCAGATGATAATCAGAGATCCGATGTTTGCAGCTATGAATTTTCTTTAAAAAGCTCAAGATGAATGTCTTCTCACTTAACCGTCAGTATGGAGATAAAGTGTGAGCCACTCACTGTTTCCACATGAACAAAAAGATTGCAAAACAATCAAGATGTAGGGTGATAATGCAGTAGAAAGCAAAATGAATTCCTCTCCGAGACATTTCTGCCTGTAGTTTTAAATTGCAGAAAGCAGATTTTCCTCCAAAAAAGAAAAGTCTTCACATGTAAATTCAGCAGACTGGAGGCCCTTTAGATAATTTTTCAGCAATAGAACTCTGGACGCTAGTGCTAGCTAGCGTTAGCCCCAGACGTAATATATGCAACTTGGGATTTTTTTAGACATTTTAATTACAAATTTTAAATATCAAATCAATCCTAAATTACTTGACAAACTCAGTCAAAATGGACATCATTAATTATCACTTGAATTGAAGTACAACAATTGTGTGATTCAGGACGTAAGATAAATCAGGTCAATAAAAAACTGCTCCATTGACATCCATTCATTATTGTTTCGGCCAGGGGATCCACAGGCTGACAGAAACGGAAGCGATTTAAGCTCTCCGTTGTATTGTTCAACAGTTGTTCATTTGTTTGCCAAATAATACAGACTGTATTTGTACATAGATAAATAAATAACCAGAATAAAATATTTCTAACTTTCAAATAATAGATTAATTTTGACAACACTGGCATCCCATACTTAAAACTGTAGCAGAAGGCAACTCACTGTCTCTGTGATAGTGAATGCACAGAAATCATTCCATACACTTTTTTCTGACTACCTATCTAAAACTATAGGAAAAGAGTTGTTCAGAGTTAGGCTGCAAGTTGCATTTTTGAGGTGGTGTTATGCACATAAGCTTTCCACTGTATTGTCCATATGTCTTGGACAAAACCAGTACCCGTGGAGGAGTGCATGTGGAGCCCACAGTCAAAATAAGGAATGGGTCAAAAGAGGACAGGCTCATGTGTCATCCACAGCCATCCGGTATATTTAAGAGTGGAGAAGAACAATACGGGAAATTCATGTTTCAAATAGATTTTGGATGATTTGTTGCTTATTTAAGTTGTTCCATAATATCTGATAGAAAAATAAGGAATGGTAGAAGTAAAACAAAAATGTGTTCATTTAAGTATTTGTTTTTTTCACAGAGCTTTACTTTCCATTATGAGTCTGTTTCACACAGGATGATCTTTGGTGACACTGCTTCCGTAATCTATTTTGTTCTGGAAATTTTAATATCTTTCGTTGTAAAAACCAAAAAAACAAACACTCAATGCAAAATTGACAATAATTTAGGGGTGGAAAAATAGTGTTCCCATAAATCTTTTGAAATTAGTTGTTTCAGAAGCAATACTAGGACCAACTAATTTGTATCGATACTACCTGAGAGTTATGTTGAACATGAAAGATATTATAAGCTTTGAACAAAACTTCACTTCAAAAGTCCTGGACTATTCCTTTAAATTGGGTGTGAGAACAATGGAGGGTGAGATCATTCCTAAAGGACAGGGTGAAGTCAGTGATACAGATGGATTTAACTCAAACTGACAGCAGTTTGGACAGCCCCTTGTGGGCTGTGATCAACACACATACAGCCTTAACCCATGTGAACATATATGCACTTAAATTTCCACGTGTATACATGAGAGAGGTTAACCGATACCACTTGAATTGTGAGTGGGGCCTCTGTCAGAGATGCTTATCTCTGAAAACTCCTAACACAAGGTAAACACATTTTTCCCTTTGCGGAGCACCTTTCCATGCTGGAGAAACTATAAGGGGGGTGGAGTTGTGTTTTCATAGGCAGGCAGCCCAGACTGACCTCTTCTGGCATGCAGCCAGGGTGGAGACATTCGACTTAATTCAACATGATGAAGTCGTGAGGCTATCCAGTCATACCGAGCTCCAACACGGGATTGTTTTTACTGGGACAACAAAATCGGATCATGAATAATGGTGTCTCAGTGGATCTCTGGAGTCGTATTGGACTCCGCACAGATCAGAGGTTGCGGGGAATGTTCACAACTCTTTAACTTGCTCTCTGAGGTAACCTCTGGAGAAAAAAGGAGAAATATGCAGAAATATGTGTTCAGATTCGTGTGCACCTAAATCAAATAAGTAGTAGCTGAACGACAGCAGCAAATATGAATGCAAAACAACCCACACAGATCAATGGCTCAAACTTTGGGTATAAATTCACAAAGAACAGAATTTGCTGTAAATTACGCAAAAATAACAAGCTCCTATTTATGCAGGGGGTGCTTTCACTACCAGCCATCCGACCTGCAATGGAATAAAACATGGAACAGGCTGGAATAGATATTGACCAAAAGGAATAAAACATACAGAGAATAATCCATCCTCCTTTTTCAATACCAGATTCATACAGAGGGATTGTTTGTAAATGACCATAGTGAGGCGAATGCAGCTTGGGTGCAAGAAAGAGATGCAGGTGGTCTGATGGAACACCATACCTATCAGACTGTCATACTTGCTGGTCATGCGCCTGCGCAGGGAAACTTGCAGAATCATGCATGCATTACAATTAAACCATAATTTCAGACTACCTCAGATAAAAGAAAAGAATGAGTAAATGTTCACCTAAAGAAATTATTTTCGTAGATTATTTTAATAGATTTTTAGATTATTTTAATAGATGTTAAAGAAAAAAAATAAAATGTGATGTCAAAAAGTTGTACTCAGAAAGGGATATATTTTTTATATTTATTGATATTCAATTATCATTTATTTAAGCTATTTTCTGACTTTTTGACAAAAAGTCGAGAAGAAAACAAGCTTTGCTCAGATTTTAAATTGTTTACTACAATTTTTTAACTATGACGGTCCTTTTCCATCAGTACCTACTCAGTCCGGCTCCGTTCCATGGCTTCTACGCTAATATAGGTCAGGCTGAGCTCGTACTAGGGGTGCACCGATCCGACGTTTTCAGTTACGATACTGATACCGCTTTGTGTATCTGTCTATACCCGATACCAATCTGATACGATTGGTGAATTAATGTACTTTATACCTTCCACCTTTTACTTTTCTTGATAAGACTAAAGGCACCAGATTTTACCACCTAAACTATAACTAAGACAAATTAACAGATGTAAGACATAAAATCACCGTAAAACAAAAATGTAACGTGAAAACAATTGTTTTTTTGTTTTTTTTTTGCAGATTTACCAGATTTGAAGTATCGTTCCTGGTATGGGCTAACTTTAACTGATGCAAATACATGTAAATTAGACAGTATAGGGGTCGATACCAGGGGGGTATCGGTGCATCCCTAGCTCGTTCCCTTTTTAGAACCAACTTCTTTGTGGTTCCATCAGACCCAAGCAGGGTCTAACAAGCAACATGGTCAGTGATTGGGTAGAGTCACTGTTTGCATAACATAGCTTTTATCCTGTTCCACTTCATCCTGCTTTATGGCATCCCCTACTCTCCTGTAGTTCTTTGTCTGCATTTCACTATTATTTAAAAACATACAATATAATTACAGATTTGACGTTTGTAACTGTTTATTATCTTATTTTATTGATTAGCGCTGTTGGCATTACTAAATGTCTCAGTGTGTATTCATTTTGAAGTAAGAAGACATATACCTCAACATTGAATTTTCCAAGAGATGGTCAATATTTAATCCAGCATGGCTCTTGTAGAGCAACTTTGCAATAATACATTTAGCTTGCTGTTCTTATGAACGGGAATGATAGCTTTTATATTTGTAAAATAGCTTCTTTCACTGTTTTGTATCCTATCTTCATTTTTAAACACCTCACTGATACTGATCATTTGAGTCTTTGTACCTCAGAAACAGCTCCCAGTTTAAAGGTTGTTATTCTTAGCAGTATTCATGTTTGGTGTGTTCACTTACTAGAAAATTATAAGGTTTTTGTGTTTCCAACTGCCTGATCTCTGATCAGGGCTGGTTAAGCCTATAAACCAGCTGATTCTGGTCACCGGACAATTTCTCTGTTCATCCCATGCATTCACTATTTATTTCCATCAGTAACTCACACATACCTAGGCTTTCTTGATTTATTATGTTATTTGAAAGCCTGACGAAGTGGCCAATCCACATTTGTCAGAGAGTGTCAAGATCTGTGTCTACTGACTCGTAAGTTTGTAGAGCAGTGTTTTTCAACCTTTTTTTAATGAAAGGTAAATGTTTATATTGATAAAAATCACAAGGCACACCACCAACTAAACTTGAGCTTACATGGGACCATAGTGCTGTTGGCTAGCTTTTCACTATACTCGAAGCACTACGAAGTTGGTGCCGTTGCATTGGCTGGTGAAAGCAAATCCAAATGATATTAAGCCTTTCCTGAATTGCCTGGAGACTTTCCTCGAAGTCCTAGTTTTTTTCTTTCCGTTGACTTCCATTCATCAGTCTTCATCTGGCTTCAGATTTCGTCCAGGACCCAGTTTGGAGTTTACATGTTACCTTTTTTAAAACTTTTCCATCACTGTCACTGTAGTCTCACTCAGCATCAATGCAACTGCTGCCTGTAGCATCAAGGCATCACTAATTCTCTTGTCTCAAAATACGAGGCAATAAGCTAACTGCTGCCATCTACTGATATGGAAGCGTATGAAATGATTACTCTGCTGGTCACTGGAAAGCGCAGACACTCGACAATGGAATATCATTTGCAGACAGTAATTCATTAGTTTTCAAAAAATATTTTTTAGACCATCTAGGTGAAACTGAATAATTTCCCATGGCACACCTGATGGTCTCTCACGGCAAGCTAGTGTACTGCGGCACAATGGTTGAAAAACACTGTTCCAAGGGGTAGTTATTTACAGAGTATGTGCCTCATCTCACTCCCACTCTCTTCGTGTCTCCCAGGTTGAAGCCCTGTCGGTTTGCACACCAACTCCAGGACCTCAACCTCCTGATCTTAGACTTCTGGTCTTTTCTAAAATTGCTCCACAGCTGTTTCTGCTGCTTCCTCTGCCCCAGCTGCCTCCTCAAAAACCTACAATACCCAGATTTCACACTATCACCTTCCGGAGGACCTTTGGAAGTTCTGTCTCTTCAGAGCATCATGCGCAACCGGATCCCAACCTCCCTCCACTCTCAGCTATCCACCACAACAGTAAGCTACCCCTACCTCGTGCTCCTTTTAAAAGAAACTTCACAAAATGAGTTCACCTGTGTTATCAGCCTCTATTTTACTCAGACACTCCTAAACCCTGAGGCCAAAACCTGCAATATCTGTGCATGTTCATTATTTATTGTAAACCTTTACCTTTACCTTGCATCCTGCATATGATTCTGCATGTTGGTTCAGAAATTACCCAGAAACACGCTGTTCAGATGCTTCATCTCCATATTTAAAAATGCGTGAGTTTAACTTCAGTTTGTGTTTAGCTGCTTTTGCATCACTTTATGAAGTGTTATAATGCTGCTAGTCCTCCTCTCCATTCTGTCTCCTCCTCAGTTCTGCTGGTTCTGACAGCTTGACCCTTGAAGCAAAACCACCATGCTCAACTCTGTAAATGTCAGTTCAAATGAAAAGGAAACTCATGATCAGAGTCATGACCTGATGCACTTTCTGTCTTGACTGCTTCTACCGAAAGCCTAGGTTTTGTCTCAAGGTTGTTTTGTGACTTAAGCTATCATATACAGTTATGATTTCCTCAGGATCTGTACCTCTTTTAGGCAAAGAATGTGACATTAGTCCTCGGTGCAATTTTGAAATTGGAGTTTCCCAAACGCATCAAGAGCATGGTATCATCAGTATTTGTGGGTTGTGGGGGTGGGGTGGGACGTCTTTCCCTTCCCGAGCATTAGGTGGTCGAACATTTTACTTCCTGCATGAATATTGCTTTCGGTAATATTCGACTCCTCTTTATGAATGAACTTTTAGTGTGTTATCTCAGACCTGAATTTATGCAAGTTCAGTTTCTTGACCAGCAGGAATTATAAAAGACTCTTTGAATGTGAAAAGTAATTTCTTACACTATATTTTCATTTTCGCTCTTTAGATTAACCCCTGAATTTTTTCTGCACTGTGTTGACCTTTTTAATTGACTTAAAAAATCTACTACCAAAGCCGTTATGTCTGGGTTATTATTATGGCAGGTCAGTTTACATTACAAGCTTCACCAGTTGTTGCCCAGTCCTCCTAAAAATCCTTCTTTCACTGTTATTCCCAGCAATGCAAAAGTGGTCAAATAGATTTTTGTTAAATGCCAATATTAGTTATGTCTATTAGAAATCTTCAGCACTGCTGATGTGAGGCTCCTTTTAAAAAGTTAGACTAAAAATAAAAAAACATTCATAAAGTGACTGAACTATTAGAAAAACGATTGACATTAATTGTACATATTTTCCAGAAAAAAACTTGCAAATTCTCTCTCATAAAAGTCGTAAACTTACGAGTTAAAAGACCGAAATCTTGAGGTTAATTTCAGATATTTTTTTTAAAGAAAGCGTAAGTTTCTGATGTAGAAAAGTAGAACATTTTAGACATAATCCTTTTTTTTTTTTACAATTTTGTTTACTTTACAATGTGAGAAATATCTTAGTTAGATATCAAAAATGTATGCCTTTAATCATAGAAATGTCTAGGTTTAAAAAAAAAAAAATATCTAAAATTTTCTTCATTGGAGAATCAGGCTTTTTTTTTTAAAAAAATGTCTGAAAATAATCTCAAAATGTCTGTCTTTTAACACCTAATTTTACAACTTTTGTAAGAGAGAATTTTCGCTTTTCTGCATCCCACTCCCATAATGAGCACATTAGTACCTGTAATTTGTATAACTCACGGTATTAAAAGATTGACATGTCTGTTGGATCAGTAGTTGATTGCAATATTTGGTGCATGTGAGATGCAAAAAAAAAAAAACAACTTAAAAAGAAGATTTTATAAAGTACATTTTTATTATCATAAGTAAAAGCTCATATTTAGATTTGGATCAACTATGGAAACTTATTTGTGCTTGAATTGTGATTTGGTATTTATATTTTATTTAAAGTGCTGTTTTCTTATACAAGATGATTCGTGCCTTGTCCTCCCTGTGTGCTCATTTCCATTCAAGCAATGCTTTCAGTGCTGTCACCAACATTTTCATCTCCTCTCCTGTAGATCCTGCGGACACACTGGCCACACAGTTTATGAAAAAGGAATTTTTCAATAACATATGGCTTTCTTTCCACTTTAAAACATGAGTTTCTGTCTGTTCAGAAGAAAAACAAATCAAGGCTCTCTAATGAAAACTGTGAGAAAAAAAAAATCTACAGCTTGATGTAGGCAATATATCAAACATATGAATCTTTCGCCCAACTCGCTCACTCACACTTCAGCAGCATGAGTACATGCAAACACTCAAGTCAACACTCAAGTATAACGACGATGTGATTTATGAGCCCAACACTGGACGTAGCGCTGCTGGGTAATGCATTTAGCTCTTATCTGCCTCGCCTGTAGAAGGCAGCTCTATAAACCATTTGCCACAAGAGATTCATACACTAACAGAGATGCAGAGAGAGGAGAAACAAACGAAAAAAGGCTTTGCTATTGATGGAAAGTGGGTTTGGCTGAAAGGAGGAGGTGGGTGCTGCGTTCGTGCAGGCTGTGAAATAAAGGATGAAGTCAGAGAATGAAGTATTAGTTGTTAGAAATGTATACATACTTGTGTGCAAAAGACAACAAATTATCAAAGGTCATTGGTGTTCTCTGAAGGTAAAATTGTTTTATTTGAGCGGTGGGATCCGAAAATGCTTCGTGTCTTCAAAAGGAGATGTGAAAACACAACCTGTCTGATCCAATCTAATAAGCTCCAACATAATCCCCCCCCCCCCATTTCGGTCTGCTTGGACAAAAACGTAGGCGGAATGCTGATAAAGCAGAGGTAGCTGAAAGAAAGAAGGCACACTAACACTCTTACTAGCTGAGCTGTCCAACTGACCTGAGGTTTTAGGAGTAGGTGTTGGAATATTAGTCAGTAAAAGTCATTTTGAAAGAAAAACACTGTATTTACTCTTTTGTGTTGGAAGCAGCGCTGGTTCTAAAGGTCATGTTCACTATTATTCACAACTGAAAGCAAAAAGTATGTTGTTTAGTTTAACAGCAGCAGAGTACCAAGAGATACTAGCTGTAGGCTATTTATGCTTCACAGAATGTATAACCCAGACAATAGGGTCAAGATAATTTTCTATACCACTTTGCACATTGTTGTGATAAAGTGAGTTAAGGTTAGTGAAGTTTGCCTTATATGTTTAAGTTTTCATTCAAACATCTCTCTCACTGACTGTCAGTGAGAGAGATGCTCATATATGGATTTTTTTCCCTCTAGGCAAAAAACCCCCATCTTTTTTACTTTGATTTCAGTAAATTCAAAAACATTTGTTCATTGGAGGAAAGAAACAGTTTAATATTTGGGTATGAAATAAGGTTTAAACAGGGTTACTACCTTAACAACATTATCAAAATCACCACCAGCTTTGAGCTGAATGGACTTGCTTTGTTTTGTTTTTTTGTTGCCTTTTTGCATGTTTATTATTATTATTATTATTATTATTTTATTTTATTATTATTATTTTGCTCTACAGATGCAGGAAAATATTAATTTTCTCAACTTTTCTAGTGAATTTAGGCTAAAACTCGTCAGGGGTACTCAAGCCAACACTGAGGTGTGAGATCCATATGGTTAGAAAATGTGTTACATTACATGTCAGGATGGGACTAACCACAAGTTATTTAAAGGCAAGTTAGATGCATAAAAAAACTTTTTTTTTTTAAGTGGGACCCATATGGATTTCAGGTATATTATGTAATTTGTTTGGTACTTTCTGAAAAGTCTCACATAGGGTTTCCATTTTGTTTCGTCAATATGGGCTGTATTTAATTAAACCAAGTGCTAAGGTTCCCAGAAGACCTCATGGTCAAAGAGAACTTTCATTTTTTTTAAGAGCATGCTCACCTTTTTAGCTAAGCTTTTAACTATTTTTTATTTATTATTCTCTGTTTAATTTCTCTGCATGTTTTACTTTATTAAGTTTTAGTAGTGTTTTACTATTCGATCTTATAATATTTAACCACCATTAATATTTATTTTAACATGCTATTTTAATCTTCCTTCCAGTGTTTCCTCTGAGGGAGCCCTCTGCCTCGGGAGTGGTTATCGGCTGTGGCTGCCTGGGTGCTCTCCATGTTTTTTTGTTTAAAGTACTCTGTTCTCTGTTGGTTTTTCAGTGTTGCACAGCAATTCCCGACTAGGAAAGCAGAGGGTGCTAACTTTTCATGGCAGGTCTTCGTACCACTGCAGTGTCGTTTCGGGTTAACTAGAGTTTATTTTCTTCAGCTTGTGAACACATTCCCCCGTCAAGGAGCAATGGATGAGAGAAAGTAAGTTTTGTTTAAGCTGGAAAGCTTTTCCCTAGAAGTGAAGCTCAGAGAATTCTCTAAAGGCGCATGTAAACAAACACAGCGTTCTGTTTTGTTGTTTCTCTACACCACCTTGTGTTTAAAAATCGACAAAAGAACATATTGGATAAAATGTCTTTTCAATATAAAGCATATAGTGCCCAAACACTGCTAATTGCAGCGACTATAGAACATTGTTCTTGTGAAACGATCTCTGGCTGTTGCTGAGCTGACCAATCACAGGCATACGCTCTCCACTGACAGAGATGGATGGTTAGAAAATGGGGCTATATTCAGTCTGTCTCTGCTTAGGTGATGGACAGCCCTTGCATCGAAGGATAATAGCGCTGCATCAATCTGTCTCTGTCAAAATGGAGAAGTATAAACTAGACTTTAGCGTGTATAATAAGCCATATCTGTATTGCGAGTGCGCATGCTCGCAAATGCGGCTTGGACCCCCTGTCACGGCTTTTGGAACCCAAACAAATCCCCGGCTCGACTGTAAACAGCGTATGCATGTGTGAGTTCATGTTTTTGGCTGAATTTTGAAATATGCCCGGTACTCATTGTGTTGTGGTTGGCTGTGTGAACAGCAGTTACCACATTCAACGGTGGCGAATACAAAACGCACCAGTGTATGACTGATACCAAATCTTGTAATGAACCACCGTTTATATACAGTACATACAGAAAAGAAGGATCCAAATGGACATACGAGGTGGATAAACAAGGTAAGAAATTTGTGATTAAATATTAAATATTTAATAATTGTTCGATATTTCTGTTGATCATCTAGAGCTAACGGTTTTAGTTTTGGTAGCATAGTCATTAGAAGGCAGCCTTCACATAGCATGGCTTTGGTCTTCGCTGCATGCTGGAAGTCGATGTGAAGGATACATGTTTGGACCGTCACAGCTTTATCCAGGCACTTACTGCTTCTACCAAATAAAAGTCCTACTCAAAAATACAAATTGTAAGAGTTTAAAAGCACGATGGAAGCTAATAAGCTATGTGCTAACTGCTAGCCATAGCGTGTATGTTTAACAAGCAAGAAATACCTGCGATATGATGATACAGCATATTTTGACTCAATGAGCTCTGGGATGAAAAGTAGCTGAGACCACTTCTGCATGACAACATTCCCTTCTTCCCATCTAACAGCATTTGTGGGTCCGGGATTGTCATTAGGTGGAATGTCATTCCCCTTCATTCATCAAAACAATCAGTAGTTTCTGCAGTGTAGCTACACACACTGGCACACATTGTTCTTTCTTATGCTTCATGGACACAGACAGCCCTCTACGAGAAATATGTATTGTAAGTTCGTCGACTTTCCACCGTTCAAAATAATCGATTGTGCAGCTTTCGCTGTCCGTATGTATGTTCACTTCTGCCAGTTTGGTGTCCAAAATCCCAGAATGCATTGCATGCAAAGCAATACCGAAATGCCTTATTGTGATCATGCTATTAATTATGTGGGAAACGGATGGAAATGTGGTTTGATTTGATGAAAAGAATACTGTTGTGATCCTCGGCCCAGGTAGTACTAGGACAATATCCTGTAACAGGTTTGACTTCTGACTCATTCCCATATATGTAATGCAATACAAAGAACGATACTAGACTTTAGAGGAGGGTATTTTTATTAGTGTTTTTTTGTTTGTTTCTGTAGCTTGCTAGATGGGTAGTTATGACAAAAATAACTTAATGACTAGTTTACCTTCATGCACATCAGACTAGAGATTTTTATTGATGTTAAATTAGTAAGACATCTTCCACAAAATAACACAAATTAAAATGAATGTCAATTAAAAAATAAAATATTTTTTATTAACATTATATTTAAAGATGGTGTGCCATTTGTTATATCTTTGTCACAGTAATCAGTGAAATAATCTTTATTGTTCTTTGTTTAAATTACTGATCAATATTTTTCATGTTTTCACTTATGTTTTGACATTTTCGTTTTGGTCATGAGCTAAATGTCTTATGTAGGAAGGCCTCCTTGCCATCATTCTAATCTTTCAACCGTTTAACAGACTTTATGAGATTTACCGGACTCTGTACAGAATCCTCCAAAATGATTATATTACTTTGAGACAGACAAAAAATGTAACAAATATTATTTAAAATCTAAATCTTCTTGGAGTATGAGCTTAACTGTATGCTTTAAACGTGTTTTAGACTGATTGTTTCAAATTTTCAAATACAAAAATAATTAAATCTGTCTGTGATTTAAAAAGTTAAAGACAACTATAACAAGAAATTAAGTGTGTTCATTCTGTAGTTTTACAATTGGGTTTCTATTGGATTCAGATCCTGCTCCTTTTTATAATGTGTGGCTTGTTATCGCAGCGGAAAGCTTCAGAACACGATTAAAAGACAACACAGATCAAAAGGAGTTGAGTGACACGATGCAAACAACAATCTCTTGAGTCACAGTCTCTCACTTTGAACATCTTTAAGTCATTTAGGTCGTGTGACAAACCTGTACTTTTGTTCTTCTGGCGAGAGTGATTTCAAGAAGATACATATATTATAGGAGAATCCAGCAGCAGCAGCTGAAGGTTTGGGTTTATGGGAGAGAAATAAACTGATGTTATAATGACAAGAAATGCTCCCTGTTTTTTCATCGTCTTTTATTTCACAAACTCGCACAAATCAAAATCCCTTTCTTCTCTCTCCAGCTATGTACTCATGTGGACGTTTAAATCAAAGGATATGAGAGGAATTGAGGCCTAGCACATTCATCTCTGCCAAGTTTAGTTTGTCCTTCGTTTCCCATCTGTCTCTCCTTCTCCTATCCACTGTCCTCCCTACCCACGTTTCCTCTTCCACATTCAGCAAAAATATGAGAATCACCACATCTAACGGTTACTTCATGCACATTCCACACAAAGATAAAAAGCCCACAGCGTAATTAGACATTGTCTGAATTCCTCTTATCTCTCCCCCAGGTACAGTACAGTGGTTTGCAGTGAGTGCTGACTTCTCCTTACCCAAATGTGTTGGCTTCAAATAGACCAAATGACTCCAGATGTTGGTACTTTTCTCCTCTATCAATTAAAAAACTGTGTACAGCAGATGGCCTATCCGCAGTTCAAAGAATATCAAATGTAATTTTAGGATATCGAGGCTTCACAGTTTGCTTTTTCAGTGAAGCACATGGTGCAAATGGTGCAAAAGAAAAATGCAATAAAGGTTTTTATTCCTTGAAACAGAAGCTAATTTAATATTGGGCTTAAGATAACTTATTTTCTGCTTTTAAGGAGAAATGAAAAAAAACAACAACTTCCAAACTTGCTAAAAAAATTGTTAGACCTTGAATCTTTTTGAATTTGGCCATGGTACAATGACTAACCCTAAATCTAGATCTCAACAGGGCCGCTTTAACATAAAAATATGCTTTAATCTAATCCATTCCATTATAGCTGTGGGTGTATGTTTTAGCGCTGCTGTGCTGTAGCTTCCAACTGCTTTTTGTTCATCATTGCCCCAAAGAAGGCTGCAGAACAACAGGAGCAGACCAAGCAACAGCTTCTTTCCTCCAGTTATGATACTGCTGAAACTCTGCTGTTGTTTGCTATGCTGCGTCCTACAAGAATGACTGATGTGGGCAAAAAAAAAGATGGATTCATCTACATTTTTTGAACCTCATTTGCTGAATAAACTGCCTGTAAACTGGTCTTTTGCTTTTTAACTGTATATTTCAGTTTTTTTCTTCATGTGGCTTTTATTTAGTTGTGCAAACTACCTGTTAGAATATGCATTTATTTTGTGCTTTTTCTTTGTTGCTATTAAGTGCTTATTGACTATTAAGCGGTTCTAAATCACAACTTTTATTTATTTTTATGTAGGTCCCATTTGACAGCTTCTTGCCACTCAGCTCTTATGTCCCAAATTGTTGAGTAAATGTCTAATATATGATGACCTGTGCTCTGGATCTCTGCAGTTCCTCTAGCGTTACCATGGGTCTTCCGAATGCTTCTCAAATAACCTAGCCAGTTTGACTAGATGGATAACAGTAGCTACGTTTAAATGCTCAAAATATCTTTAATCTGTTCATAGTTCCCATTAGAATTTGACTGTGTACATGGGACCTGGAAGAAATCTATCTGATTATGACAAGTGTTTACATCCGCTACATGTCTGAGTGGAAAACAATCTAAAACACCAGAAATGAACGTAGAAGAAGAAATAGACCTCCATTTTTAACAAACATGGCTGTGCCCATTTGAAATGGAGGACTACGATGTTCTTCAGAGTGTGCTTTTATTTTATTTATGTACACAATTGTTGGGGATTTAAAAGGGAAATATAGCTATTTGGCTATTAAAAGTTAAAGGGACTGCTTATGGCAGTCTTTCAGATAAACAATTTATGGGAAATTATTATTTTTCAGGGCTCCACCTATTTCTAAGAATTATTAATAGCCAAAATGTATATTTATCAGTCTCTAATATAGTCTAGCACCTGCCCGGCTGGGGCAAAGGTGAAAACATGAAGGAATTAGTTCTTAGCGTGTATTGGAACATAAACCTTGCCATATGTATGGGTGCAAATAAATGACAACAGTTAACATTTTAAATTATCAAGCTAGAAAACGGAGATGCTACTGATAAAAAATGAATAGTTAAAAATAAAAGAACACAAAAAGATAAACATGTAATAATATGAGAAACCATGAATTCTGATATGATTCTGGAGGAATCTGGGTCCTTTAAGAACCAAGGCTTGATTTGAAGATGCTGGAATGAAAGCTGAATTAGTTTCACTAATTGTAAACTAATTTAGCACCAGTGGTTTACCTCTAAACCAATGAGCAATGTAATAAAACACAAAACATTATTTGGATTAAGAAATGTTTGTTTAAAAATGATCCAGATAAGCCTTTTTAGCTTGGGCTCTCTGTAACGCATGTGGGACATTTACAGTGGCTCAAATACATTTATTAAACATTACAACAAAAAAAAGAAAAGCTCCTGTCTGATTGAGTAGCTCAAATTACAGGATTTAAACAACTTTTTGTTGGGAAAAGTCTTTTGAAAACACTGATTAAAATTTCAGGCCAAGGCCCGGTTTACCCAAAGATAGCATATGAAACTTAAAAAGTTAAAAAAAGAAGAAAAAAAAGAAACACCTTTAAAATGACTTATCCTAACTAAGTTGCCTCTGCCCAAACAGACCTTATGAACGTTTAAAGTCCTCTGAGTTGCTGCACGTCAATGAGGAAAGGGGGATCTCCAAGGAGTGTTAGCCAGCACATTAACAAAGGATCGCCCATCTGGCTAGCAGCGTTGGGAAACCCCTGGCTCCAGCTTCCTCCACGCTGGCTGCATGGCAATCGGCATCCACTTTTTTAACAGTACCTTTCTAGAGCTCTCCAGTTCGGCATTCACCTCTAATCGGCTCGGTGGCTGCGGCTAAATGCGGACTCTGGCTGCTTCGGCGCTCGGCACACGTGGCTCACAGCTCCCGTTTCTCAGCAGTCGGCAGCCTGAAACTCAGAAGAGTCTCATCGGACTCTGTGGATAAACACTGTCTTTGTTAATCAATGTTCAAGATTCACCTGGAGTGGTCTTTGGGTTCCTTTGAGTGAGTTTCTCCAGAAACTCGTGCCTTCTTTCGCGGGCGGAGGAAGGTAGTGGATGATTTTGCTTTGTTGCTCCTCCGGCCAGCAGCATCATGCAGAAGACTGAACGGGTGGAAGCAGGCTGTATTTATAGACTCCCCCCCACACACATACACACTTCCTGTGGGGTTAGAGCAGTGTAGCGCCACCCAATGGTTGTGTGTAACCGAACACAATCAAATTATAAAGTGAATCCCTTTTAGGCCAACGTATTATACGTCTACGCATGATTTAACTGACATGCGCAGGAATGAACTTCATTCAGAATAAGGGTTTGCATGATCCATGATCGGATTACCTATTGGCATAAACCACCCCTCTCATTCGGAAATAAAGTTATTTCTAAATGAGTTTGATCAGGTCAGAGTAATATGAATGCCGTGTTTACATGAAGCATTTTTTTCCGATTAGGCTTTTAATCTGATTACCTGTGTCCATACAAACGTGGCAAATGTCTTGGTAGGATTGCAGTTTTGCTTTTCTCCTCTTTACATCCAAGGGATGGTATGTTCGTTAATCTTCATGAGGCTGTGTATTCCATAAAACCCCCTGGACCTCCACAGAACAGATGTTTTACACTGAGACTCAGGGGTTAATTCATTTCTGGCCATTGGTTGCAATTAAACTTAACAGAGTAAAGGGAGCCAAACACAACTGCATCACGGATATCGAAAAGAAGATATTATATCCCTCCCACTTTAAAGTTATGCACTACCTTTTCTCTGTCAATGACATGAAAAAAAAAACTTGTGGTTCTAATGCCAACAAAATGTTAGGAGTTCCAAGGACTTGAAACCCTTTCCAAATGACAGAAAACAAACCATTTGTTTTTCCCTTCAAGTCTGTATGTGGAGGTTCTTTAGAGAGACTCTGCTTGTAGTACTGTGTTTGATGTCATGCTGACACATTTTGCAGAGCAGAATGCAGCAAAACAGCCAATTGATGAGCAATGTTCCCTAGAGGACTAAGCAGGAGAGTATAATTCAGTTGTTTGCCAATTCTCAACTTCTACAAATGGTTAACTATACTATCATGGCACCAGTGGGTACGCATGTATACTGCATTTTGAAGTGTAAATCTGAGTAGTACACTGAGTGCTGATGTTACAGAACAGCACCAAACCATGACTTGGACTCATGAATTGGAGCTGCCAATGAGCCCAGCAGGAGTGGCCGTAAACGTGCTGAGAATGATTGCAGCTCTGGAACAAACTGCAGCGATTTTCTATATACGACTTTGCTCTGCATTACCTTAGTCTTTATGCTGCCTTTTTCATCATTTAAGTTGACGAGACAGGTAAGATTGTGGATGAGCGAGCATCCTACGTCAAGGCTTGAATCTGATATCTCTGCAGTTTGCTTCGTTTCTCCACAAATCGTGCAGGATGCTGAGATGGGGTGCAAGGATTTGACTGTGGTTTTCTGCTTTCGTGCACCCATTGTGGTGACTCACACTCGTGACTAAGCTATGCTTGGAATTCAGTTTTCATTTGAGATTTTTGTATTGAAACCTTTCTTCCCAGGTCAATCTGACTCAGCTTGATGATCTGCAAGAAAGCACATCGCTACTCTGCAAAGGTCAAAGATCAACAACATCAGAAGAATTACTAGGCCTTTTGCATATGGCATAATTAATTATCATGGGCGCAGCACAAGATATTGCAGTTACCTCTCAGAGTAAAAGGCAGAAAAGGTAGGCACACAATGAAAAGGTGGTGTAACTACTATTAAACTTTACTGACCAGTAAATAATGTCATGGTTATTAAATGACATATTGGAGCTTTTAGGAGTGTGTTCTACTGGAAGATAAAATCCAGAAAACATATCAGCAGAGGGAAGCATGAACGGCTCTAAAACGTCCTGTTAGATGGTTGTACTAAATGTGACTTGACAAGATTAAGCAACAAAGTGCAGGATAACACAAGTAATGCAACTGACTCCCTCAAACTCTTGGATTGACATTGCTTTAAAATCCTCTCAACACCTCTGGTTAGCCCTATTGCTTGTGCGCTTCATGCCTAACTCACTTTCTCCTTTCATTAAACTTTACTTTATTATACTTGTGTACTGAACACTTTTCCTGGAATGACGCTTTTCTTGGAATGGCCTTTTATGCCTGTGCAGGTTGTGCTGATCTATCTGCTGGTAATCAAGTCAGCATACTTTCCTATTATTGTGTAGGCTATAACATTATATTTCTGTTTCAAAATATTTTTTGTAGTATTCCAAACTTCTCATAAAAATATGATTGCATTATCATTTGCTTTTAGCCATCAAAGTCTACAAAAAATAAATGCGTGTACAATGAATCTTTACCTTTTAATATTTTGATTTCTATATTGAATTATTAAAACAAATGAATGTCATCTGCGTTCTATTTTCTTTGTTAAACAGCACCTCTGCAACTGCATCTATCTGACTTTTGAGTTGGGTTTTACTTAAGTTTATCCAACATTCAATATGTTTCCTCTTCTGTGTAAATCTGGTGATCCAATGTTTTTTCAAAACAATTTTAGTTTGCTTTCATTTGAAATTTTCAATGCTTCTGTGTTGTGGCTGAACAAGTGGAGCAGTTGATAACGCTGTTACCTTTGAACTGATAAGGTCCTGGATTTGAAGTCCAGCCTGGGGTCTTTCTGCATGGAGTTTCCGCCATCCATGTGCATGTGTGGCATCTCTATGGGTATTCCTTCCACGTTCCAAAAACATGACTGTTAAGTTAATTAGTCTTTGTAAAATGTTCTTAGTGTGTGTGAATGCATGGCTATTTTTCTTGAGTGTCCCTACGTTGACCGTTGACCTGTCTAGAATGTTCCCTGCCTCTTGCCCATTGGCTGATGAAGTTAGACTCCAGCTCCCCTGCAAATCTGCAGGAATAAGTAGATTTAGATACAGGATGGAATATGTTATGTCTCACCATATTCATATATAAGCGTGAGAGACTTTTTAGCATTAAATGTAATCTATTTATGTTTTTACTTAAGTAACCCTCATAAAACAATAGGTGTTTCTCAATGTCGAGGCACCTTGCTTACGAGGACACTGTCCTTTCTTGGTCAAAGAAAACGGTTAAATGGAACAGACTTGCCTCACGTGCTGCTGGCTTACGTGCTCTGTTTACGCTCTGCCCATTGTAGTGGCATAATATTGTAGTAACTATACTTCAGCCATGGAACTGGAAATGCATCAGCCATGGAACTGGAAATGTATAATGAGCTTTTTACTTTTTTTTAACTGTGTATATGTCGATCAAATCTAATGTGTAAGTGAATTAGTACCTGGTAGCCACCGAAGCTGCAACTAATAAGCAACTAACCAACCATATACAACAGTTTTTTATCTAAAAATTATATAAGCCCAAAAGCTACAATTAGTTTATTTATAAACTGGAAATTTACACCCGAAGTAGGTGCTGCCCAGTCCTACCGCGCTGTATTCTGGGAAATTTTTGACCGAAAGGCATCAAGGCACCTCTGATGTATCCTTGGTCAGTTAGCTAAATTGCTAACAAACAGAGGACAGATTCCTCGGTAGCACATGAACATTGGAACACGCCCTGGCGGTCCCTGATGACGTATCACCCAGGCAACCGGGGCGGGACCAAGGTATCAAGGCGTGGTTCCTTGGGATTGAGAAACACCCAGTGTTACATGTTGGTATGTTCTTGATTAAAGGGCCCATATTATGAATTTTTTTTTTTCTTTTTCTTGGATTTGGGGTTTTCTTTTGTGTCTCAGGAAGGGTTATAATAGTTTTAAAATTTTCATTAGTTTTAGTTGTTATTTAGTTTTGACTTCAGATTTTAAGTTCTATTTTTAGTTTAGTTTTAGTTTTTTGAAAATGCTTAGTTTCAGTTGAGTTTTTATTAGTTTCAGTTTTAGTCTTTTCTTTAAACAAGTTGTGTAAAGACTAAAAAAAAAGGAAATGTATATCGAAATCTCAGAAAATAATTATGCTTTTTTTAAAAATGTATTGACATGGGCCAGATTAAAAACAATACAAGTCAGGCAAGTATAAACTAAATATGGCAGAGTAACATTCAAAGTTCTGTTAACACAATGACAGCACTTGTTCATTAGAAAGCCCAACAATGCATGCAGATTCTACAGGTCTCTAAAATACTGGGACTAAGTGGCTACACAACATAACAAAAGCTACCATGAGTACTATAATGCCTTTGATCATTTTACACATATGTAATAGTAGATAAGTAAGTAATCCGAATTTGAACTCTGGTGCGTTCTCTCAATCTTTGCTTACATGAAACTAGGTGGACCGTAACAACAGAGTCGACTTTACTGACACCTGTTATAAAGTTTTTGCTGCAAACTGTTTAATTATCGTTTCAATTGCTTCTTCTAATAGGTTGTAATCCAGAGGCATCCTTTATTTTCCTTGAAAGGGGGCGAGTCGACGGGATTGTATCCAACTTTCCTGTTCTGTTGTTTTTTATCAAAGTGATTTGTGCAATCAAAAAGCACAACACATGATCGCATCTGGTGACAGTGCGTAGTCAGAGAGCGACATAGAAATAATTCTTCCAGATTTTATGAGACTCTTTATGAAAGGAAAACTCAAAATCAGTTAGATTTAGTTAGTTTGGAGAACATTCATTACAGTTTCAGTTCATTTTCTGTTAGTTTCAAATTCTCATTTTTGTTTCAGTGAATGTCTTGTTTTACTTCTAGTTTTCGTTATTTTGTTCGTTTTCGTTAACGATAATAACCCTGGTCTAAGGTGCATAGACATGCATACAAAGTTGGGGGAAAAAAATCCATGCTGTTTTGAGTAAGATAGGGGTTTCTGAATTCGTCCTGCCTTACTGATTGGAAAGTACTGGTTCAGATTAGGAAACACCATGTTGAAGCACCACGCAAAATGCTCCTTTTTTGGCTGGTCAAAAGAGCTCAAAACACTTCATCCGGTTCCAGTCAAAGAGGACAGAAGAGCGGCATGGGTTGAATTTATGTTTGATGGTAAGAGGCTGGCGGTAAGGGCGGGGAAGACTGAGGACGTGCCGCCGAACAGAGCTACTGAAACTCTGGGTAGAAGACGGGAGATGTAGCGCCGAAAGAAGCAACTCAAAGTCCAGGTGGAAGACGGGAGATGTAGCGCCGAACAGAGCTCAAAGAGCTAGATTGGGCTGGAAGGCTTCAGAGTCGGAGTCTCAGGGAGAGATCGGACCTTATTTGGAGGACGATATCAGCGTGTCAGGTAAGCAGATAATTTTGATCTTTGGACTTAAAGTCATTTGTTCAATAACCATTCAGAAGTATCGTGCTGAATTCTCTGAGTCCTGAGTTCTTCAGGAGACTCCCCTCCCACTATTGCAGCCATGTCCATAACTTTCACACATAGCCGTAACAGTCACCCAGTGGGGCGTGAGCAAAGATTCTGGAAGCTTTGGCCGTGGCCAAGTTAACAGCAGCTCATGTAATGGGCAGCAGAAACAGTACAATCTGAAAGAGGCTGAAACAGAGGGTAATAGAGGTTGGTTCTACAAGCTAATAACAGGAAGCAACTTCAGAAACATCTTGTTTGAAACTCATAGACCTATTTTAAGTAGTGAAAAAATAGTCCTACTATTTCCGCTTTAAATTATTATCTTAAATAGATCCACTTAGGGTTTTTCCACAGTTTTAAATCCATCAGAATCCTTTACCACGCCAAATATCAGATACAGTATCCTCACCCCCACCTCAAAGCATAAATGAAAGTTTATGTCCCTTTAAACTTCAAATCCTCCATAAAACGCTTGTATTGCAATGGCACGCACAAGTAGATACAGATGTTCACGCTTCATAAATTCACCAGTGTGCAAACTGTTGAACGCTTGCATGGGTCCCACAGAGGTTATGTGGTGCAGATGGACGACGCTTGCATGCTGTCCGAGGAAAAGATCCTACTGCGATACTGGAACTGATTGAATACATATAAAGAACTCCCACAAGACGCGCAAGACAGGCTAAGGTAACTGCATCTGTTTGACAGACAAAGGTAAACACAAACAGACACCTCACCACCTGTATCCAGGTCCTGTAGTGAGTGACACAACAACCCACCTCCTTTCAGAGAAATACTGAACTTTAAACACCGGACTGGATGAATGAGCTATGGACACCTACGTTCAGGTAATGTTGCTGAAACTTCCGGAATTCAATTTTGCATAAACCCAAAGAATCCAACAGTTATATTTACGTACAGTTTCAGACATCGGTGTCAAACAGCCTGAAAAGGCATACATTTTCCCACACACGCCTACGTATGTAAACATGAACACAACCGGCGGCTTATTATATACACGTAGACTGGCCCACAAGGAAGTCTGACGAAAGGAAATTGACACATGGGGGCAGAAAACGAGGTGACTGCATGAGAAAGGTCACCGTCGTAAACAGCGAGTCAGTCACTACAAGTGGCGCCTGGCACTGATGGAAAGGGCAGAAATAGAAGAAATGAGTGGGAGGTGCATACGTACATACCAGCTACTGTATGTACTAAACTGCATTTCACCAAAACATCCAGGGTTCAAGTCAAAGGTAAATTTTCTTTTTAAAAAAAACTAAGAACATTTTTTTAAACATAACAGAAGCTTACAGCTGCTGTATAATTTCAATATTTTCTCAGATCGCAAAAACTATTTCATTTAGTAAGAAAGAGTAAGATCTTCATCCCACAAGTGATTGACAGCTCTGACATTGCAAACGTCTTTAGTCAAAATCTAATATTTCTGTATTAAATGAAGAAAAGTTAACTGCTCACCTTGTGATAAATGCAAAACATTTTACTATGTGTCATTTGTAACAGAAACTAAAAGCACACAGGTCACAGCACAGCCAACATTGTAGATGCTTACATTTTCCTTTCATATTTTCATGCTTTTGGAACTTCGCTTTCTAAAATCTTAAAAGAAGTGGAAATCTCTGAATGTTGCTCCATCTGCATGACTCTTTTTTTTGCCTGAGAAAACTGTTGTCTTCTAATGTAGATAAAACACTGTTGTACCGAAGAGGATTAGGGCCACTGACAAAAAATAAAAAGTATTCTGACTTTAATCTCAGAATTCTGACTTTTTTCTCAGAATTCTGACTTTAATCTCAGAAGTCTGACTTTTTTGAGAAGCATGTCCTCCGGAGTGTACACATCTCTCTCATTGCAGGTCGTTCCCTGGTGTCCATCTGCATTGCAGCCAGACGTCACTTCTGAGATTAAAGTCAGAATTCTGAGAAAAAAGTCAGAATTCTGAAATTAAAGTCCGAATACTTTTTTTTTCAGTGGCCCTAATCCTCTTCCGTACTGTTGATCTTTTTAATCAAGTTTTTATTGCATCGGTTTTATCCTTCTGCTAGGTTTCTTAGTTTGGAAATTTGTCTTTTAAAAACAAGAACTGTCTGAACCAAATTGCGAAGTTTCTCTGCATGATAACAAGAGAACAGCAGTTGAAACCTGACAAACTGTTTTTTAAAACAAGCGCAGAAGCTCTCTGGATACATTTGCAAAAAGAGGTATTCAATTCAATTCAATTCAATTCAGTTTATTTATATAGCGCCGTTTCACAACAGATGTCATCTCAAGGCACTTTACAAGAAGAGTTATTACAATACAATGTTTAATTTAGAAATTAGAGAACCACAGAAGATTGTGTCGTGTAATTCTCAGCAATCCCTCACACTGAGCAAGCACGAAGCGACAGTGGAAAGGAAAAACTCCCTTTTAACAGGAAGAAACCTCCGGCAGAACCAGGCTCAGCACAAGCGGTCATCTGCCGAGACCGTCTGTGGTTTGGAGAATACAGAACAGAGACACAGAACAGAGACACAGAAAGAACAACACAACTGATGCAGAAGTTTGTTGCAGGACGTGGAGAACTTTCCGTCACTGCAATGCCATCTTAGTCAGGGTCGTCAAGCAGGGCGGGTCAGGAGCACCTACTGTAGGAAGAGACTAAGAGAAAACAGGTTAGCGCTTGAATTGACAGCACATCATGCAGTTGGGGAGAAGTAGGAGAGAAAGTAGGAACAGACCCTAATAATGTCCTCCAACAGCCTAGCCTAAAGCAGCATAGCTACTAACATTAACCTGTCTCCTAGCTACTAGGAGACCTAGCTACTAACACTTTCTACCTGGCTTACATTAACCTATCTCTACCTAGCTACTCTACCTCTTCCTATCTCTTCCTAGCTTTTGATACTCTACCTGACTACTAACATTAACCTGTCTCCTAGCTACTAGGAGACCTAGCTACTAACACTCTACTTGGCTTACATTAATCTATCTCTACCTAGCTACTCTACCTCTTCATATCCCTTCCTAGCTTTTGACGCTCTACCTAGCTACTAATATTAACCTATCTCTTCCTAGCTACCTGTCTAACCTGTCTCTAACTACCTATTAACATATCTCTAACTGTAAGCTTTGTCAAAGAGGAAATTTTTAAGCCTAGTTTTAAAGATATACAATTCCAACTTGCAACTGAGGCGTGGTCGGGACCTGGCTTCTTGTAAACTCCACAGCGTCAGAACCGCTGTCATCAGCAATCATCGCAAAGGGAACAGTATTACCCGACTCACATTCCAGTGCAGTTTAGATTTTTAACCCGAAGATTGAAAATCATTTTTTTACTAAAATGTACTAAAATATCAAAAATAATTACCAGCCACATAGACAGCAATACTAGATATTGATTCGTACAGTTTACAGAAAAAAAATACAAAAAAGAGTTGATTTGGGGATGCCGTTCCATTTTAAGACAAACTCTGATCATTAGAAGACTAGCCCTGTCCCAACCCCTCTGTGTATCCCTACTCTTGGTTAATAATTTTCTGGATTTCAACTTATATTAATCCTGTATTTTGTTTACCACTTGGATTTCTCTTTACGTAGACTAAATGCATCTGTATTTTAATCACCTTTTAAACAAGATTTTATGTAATTTTTGTAAGGTCAGTTTTTTTTTTTTCCATTCTACATTAAGGACAATCTATAATAATACAATTTATATGTGGGTTCCAATGCACCCATTGTACATGACAGGCTACAGGATTTAATTAAAAAAGAGATGCCCTTCACAGCTGAAAAGACTGGAACATTTATTGTACATGTTGCACTTATTTCCAGTCCTGAGGAGGGTCACTTTGCTCCGGTGTTTGCTCCTGGAGGAGGTCACAACGTCCAGCAGGAACGTTTCATCAAGCAGCGACACACTGGGAGTCCTCACAGTGCTTCTTTGGCAATTCACCTTACGCAGGTGGCCTCTACATGATCAAAGACGGAGGGGAAATGATTGCGACAACGCTGCAGGCTTCACTTTATCTGCTCCGACTGCTGCTGCTGCTGTCATTCTGTCAGTCGACTTTTTTTGAGCGGGAGCGTCGGAAAACACTGAAGGTGGATTAGGTTGTGTTTGAACATAACTTACCCTCGGGGAAAACTGCAATGAGGTGGATTTGGCTAATGGGAATCTGTCCATCACTAGATCCCAGCTCGCTGTACATTCAATTATCGTGTTGCCTGCCTCGCAGCGCGTAATTATTTACTGATCTGGCCGACAGAGCTTTCAAGTTCAAATGTGAAATGTTCGAAAGGGGATGTGAGCAAATGAAAGTCAGCGGTTGATACTGGAGTTTATAATAAGAGGACATTCACAAGTAATTGTGGCGCTGCTGTTAATGGCAAACGGAAAATGTATATCCTAGCCCTGGTCAGCGCATGTAGTGTAGCGGCTTCCTGTGCTCCTTGAATCTGTGAGGGATAGAAAGGCCCATTCTGGCTGTATGAGATTTTTATAAGATTTGTCTCTGTAAGCCACAATATATTCCCAGATGTGTAGTTTGCAGGATTTTTGGCAATGAAAGTAGAGTTGTAAGCCAACAGGGCCTTAAATAAGACAGACACATTCGCCCACAGAGTCACCACTGTCTGGTCAGGCTGTCAGCATCAGTCAGTGAGTGTAATGTTTTAATAGGCTGAAGTAATGTATAGGCGGTAATCTAGAGGCCGCTGACATCTCGCTGGCAGGTGGCCAGGTGGGTTACCGTCTGAAACCTGCTCCCTGTTTCTCGTCTTGCTGTTGCCTACTCACTCGCTCGCCTCTCTGATTACAGCCTTATCACGACTATTAATCTCACACAAGTATCTCACTCAGCGGGTCTTATTGTACGAGCCACCTGCCCCGGAGTGTGGGGGTGGATAGCGAATACAAAGATCACCCTTTTCCACATCAGCAACCATGCTGCAGGAAAATTTTAATTTTAGGTTGTTTTTTTCTTCTATTATCCTTCGTTATCCATTGCCTTGAATTTTTGTCGGAACACATCTCACCCACTGTAAGTGTGTGCAACAGTTTGTCGGCGTAAGACTACAGTGCTTCTGTAAACGGCACAGTCATGGTATAATGTGCCTTGCTTGTATTCTTACATTAACTTTTCAACATTTTGTCTCGTTTGGACCATAAATTCCAACTTTCTTCATTTGGAATTGAATGTAATGGACCAACACTAAGAGAACGAGAAGGCTAAATCAAGGTTATGTTATAACCAAGAAACTAGGAAATGGATAACTGACGGCTAGGGCATTAATTAGAGAAGCAGGCAAGAGGTCCAGAGGAGGAGCAAAGATCCACAGATCAGAAGGGATAGTTTTGTATTAAAAAAGTATTTAGAATACACTCCACAAGTCTGGCCTTTATAGAAAAGTAATGAAAAATAGTCATTGCTGGAAGCAGAAAAATAAAATTTTAATAGAGAAAGATGTAGGTGCCAACATCAAGCTAAGTTGATTATTGATGGTAAGAAGGCTGGAACTAAATTCTTAGAAAATCTTGAACAAAAACCTGTTGAATGCTTTGAAAGACTTGGGGCAAAATTTGACCTTCCAGAAGGAAAATGAGACTTTACGTATGACCAGCAAAACATTGGTTTACTGGCGCCTAATAGAAAGATGTTTTTACTTTTTAAACATATTTTCATTAGAATTGTTTGAAACAATGTATTGCTTTTCATAAAATTTACAATAATGAATTCCTTTTTATTGATCTATCACAAAAAAAATCACATTAAAATACATTGAAGCCTGTAGTTTTGAACATGTATAAAAAATATGCAGACTTTTGAAATGCACTGTTTATTACGTTACTGTTTCACGAACTCATGTGACACACTTATTCCTCCTTGGCTCACCTTTTATTTTTTACATTTAAATGTGTATTATTAATACTGTCTCAAATAATAGACTTTTGCAAAATTTAGCCTATTTTTTTATTCTCTTACCTATAAACAATATCAGAATAACACATGTCAACTTTAAGGGTAAAAAAAATCTAACTTTTCAGGAATAAACTTTATTTCTGTCTTTCTTAATTTCTGTCTTGGTTTCAGCAAAACCAACCATCGCATTTTTCAGTTTATCCAGTGGGATTTTCAAGGGTTTCCCCAGACCAAATGTGGGAGATTTTTCCCAAACCTCAGGCAAAGCATGTCATCCTTTGAGCTTAATGCTGGAGCCATGTTTCCACGAGCAGCTCTCATTTCTTTAAACCCATCTGCATACCAGATTTTTTGGTTCATGTGAATAATTTGAAATAAGTGCTTATTAATGTCTTTACAATTTTGATGACAAGGTTGCAAGGTTGGGAAGATCCTTTACGGCGCAAATCATTCGCATTTCACCTCCTGGGATAATCAGAAAATATGCTGATGTTCAGGCAAATGCAAAACTGAGAAATAATTTAATAAGGCTTTCAATGAAATTATGTTGATGTCTGGCTTGCAGCATCCTCCAGCAGGACAGAGGGTTGGCAAGAAGCTGCTGAGACAGAAAGACCCCTCCGTTAAGTTTTTTTCGTAGCCTAAAGGCTGGAGCAGGGTGAGGAGGTAAAGAAACATCTGGTCTCAGCTCTGGAATAAGATGAAAAGATATATATATATTTGAAAAACCGACTGACACTATAAGAAAAATAACTATTTGGAAATGCAAAGATATGTACATACTGCACACTAGACTCTAATTTGTTCTCTTAAAAAATGGAGTGTTTTTGCCTAAAAAAATAAATAAAATGGAGTTAACAATGATGACTTAGGTTCAGGAGCAGGACCACGCCTCAGACCCGCTTCGTACGTCCTAATCAGTCTTTAACTCGTCTCACCTGGAACCTCGGGCCTCCTTCACATCTCTAATCATGCTACAGCACACATATAAACACTGCCTGTCTCTCATTCCTCGTCTGTCTCGTTCGTTTTCACCCCTCCCTTCCCATCCCTCTAGGTCGCCTGGTCCTGCCGACCCGCCTCCTCTCTGGGTCCTGCCGACCCGCCCCTCTCAACCCCTCCCCCTTTTTTCCGCAGCATCAATCGTACGCAGGGGGGGTGGGGGGTGGTGGTTGAGTAGGCTAGGAAATATGATTTTCCTGAAGACTGCGCCCCCACACTAAGTCTTCCTCCGGGTCTCCGACGACACCTCTCCCTAGACCATATGATCCAATGCAGCACTCTTGAAAGTTTAAGTTTTTTGCATTAGCAATCCTAATTTCACATCGTGCAGATGTTATAGGTTAAAGTAACTAATGAAAGACAAAAATGCAAATCCGAAAAGCTCTAATCTTTACTCTTTAGTGCAGGGCTGTAGTAAAACTGTGCATCATGTCAATTAGCTGTTGAGCTGGAATGTTATTCGTGTCAGGTTGGTTGGGCTTGTCCAGAATATCCTCCTGATTACTGCCACTCTCCGTGCTGCTCTCTCCAGGTGGATTGGATTCCGTAGGAATCAACCACAATATTAATTTGAAAACCATAAAGCAACTACTGTAAACAAATACACACTAGTAATACGTAAAGAGGCCTCTTAGATTTAAGGCACTGATTTTAAAGCTAAATGATGGGATTTTTATTCGGATCATCATTATACTAACATTTTTTAACTGCTGTTATATTCTGTGTGTGAAGGCTTGTTTTATTCTAATGTTTAAACTTTTTTTATCATGTAAAGCAGATTGTTTTTCTGTTTGCATGAAAAGCTCTTTATAAATAGATTTGATTTGATCTGTCACAGTGCTGAATCTCATAACTAACACATCCAGCATTATTTAACCTCACCTGTGAAATTGCAGCCTCTTTTTCAGCTTCTCCTTCTCTTCAGCTTTCTCCAGCTTCTCTACTTTCATCTAGCCCAGGTTCTCCTTTTCTACCTCCTCAAGCGTCACTCTTCTCATCTGCTTCTTTTCCTCTACCTCCTCTTGTCTCTCCTTCTCCATCTCCATCCTGTCTGCTGCCTATCACCTTACAAAAATATGTTGATGCAAGACAGATTATGGATAGAATGATCATAGAGTTTGATGGTGAAGTTATTACCTGAGAAAAAAGGCCTTTACTTTCACACTAATTATGTGTAATTTATTCCCCTCAAAATACGGATACATAAAATCACATGATCGTCTAGAATATGAGGTTTTATTCTATTTACACCATACATTTTATTTATGTTTTTAAACAGGTGCTCCTTTCTATAAAAATACATGAAAATAAGACAAAAAAGAGAATAAGAATAGGAAATAATTTTTAAAAAGTGTATCTCTTTGGCGTATTCTATTGTAATTTTTTCATTTCATTTCAATTTTAAGTAACTTACACATTGACTCCTAAAGAAGTCTCTTATATTGAGTTTTCTTTTCTTTCACATCCTTTAAATCCTAAACAGCACACACATGCGCGCATGCGTACATGTACAAGCACGCACGCAGACACAAACACAAAGTGTAAATAACACCAGTAAAATCCATCTAGCTGAAGTGACCCGGACATAACAAATGCCAAACGTATTGACAACTTACACTCGCAGGTGCCTCTTATCCAGCCCAACTAGCAGTTGTAGCTTGAGATGTTCACAGTCAGACGTTCGACCAGACATAGACACACACACACAGACACGTCTATCTTGATACGTGTTTATGCATTTGATAAACTGACCGTGCTCGGTTTAAGAGGAGATGGAATGACAACGGGGATGACCAATCACATGTAAGTTAGCCAGAACCTGGATTTCTAGCAGAGACCGACATTTAACCCTAAACAGCGGTTGGATATGTGGTAGTGACACCGTTATATGTATGTGGCAAGGTACACAACGAGGGCCCAGGCAGGATTCGATCCCACAACTCCCGGGTGAGAGCCATGCGCGCTAACCAGTCAGCCAAAGGGATATCCCTGTGGCCAAGCAGCCAGAGCACATGATCAAACGTAGCCATAGTGACAGGACCTCCACACTGTCACATCTCTCCCCCTCTTATCACAAGCACGTCCTCGTGCTCCCGTGCAGGGTACCACCAATTTCGAATCCATGGACTTATTAACAGTATCACATGGATCCTGTGAGCAACGCCAAATGTGGCAAGGTACACAACGAGGGCCCGGGCGGGATTCAATCCCACAACCCCCGGGCGAGAGTATATATATATATGTATTAATATATATATATATATATATATATATATATATATATATATATATATATATATATATATATATATATAAAGTTTATTTGAAAGAAAAATGAAAGCTTTGTGAAAATTCTTTTGTTTTTACTTGAATCTATCTCTGAAAAAATAACTTTGTTGTTATGGTTCCTGGCTTATGTTCTTTTTTTAGTACTCAAATATCTACAGAGGGCCTGATACTGCCCCAAATGATGTTTCACCTCAATAAACTCTGTTTCAATTTTCTAAGTGCACGCTGTCTTTTTTATCCATCATTGTCAGGGAGATTGATGCTTTAGCAGCAGATATCGATACTATGGCTTGGATTCAAAGCCAGCGCTGATGAAATATCAAGTGTTGATAAAACCCTGCTATTCTTATAACTCGCTTAATTCACATAACAAGCAGATACAAGAGCCAGAACGGGGTTTTCATGGAAATGAACATACATAAGTCTCTCATGGCGCAGTCCACACAATACAAAAAAAAGAAGAAATTACATGATAAGAACTTCTGTATTGAGCCAACACCCAGATAAAGCTTTTGAGAGAAGTAAAACTGTAAAGGTCAATTTGGAACAACATCAACAAGCCAGAGCATGTTAGATAAAGTAGAGTCATTCTTAATTAACTAACGGCAAAGATAAAGCTTTAAGATGTTTTTAACCTAATGAACCATTTTAAACTATTTTTTTTATTAAAAAGTTGCTTTAAAAAAGCAACCTTCTGCACTCACTTTTTCTATATTCTGCTGCTGGTGACAATTTATTGTGGAATACCTTGGTGGCCAAAATCCACTGTCTCCCTTTTAAATTACTTTAAATTGACAAATAACTTTTAAAATGTATGTACCTGAAAAGGCCAAAGGTTATTTAAAGCTTGAATTGTAACCATGGGAAAGTTAAGTCAAGCCAATTTATTCATCGTTAATATAACTTCACAATACACCCAAAGGTTTACTGGACTTATTTTAATGGAGTGTTAACTTGAACAAAGTCATGATCACTAATCTTTTTCAGTGAAATACAATGTTACAATTTACAGTGAAGTGTTTGGTGTGTTACCAGTCCAGACTGTCTTTAAGGTAGAAACCTGAATGTTTACAAGAATAAGCTACTCTCCCTTCAACTTTGATCTGCAGCACTGAACATTAAGACCACAAAACTCACAAACCAAATAATGTTTCTGAATGTAGATATAACAAATGCAGGTTTTAGATCATTTTCAGGTAATAATGGCAGAGCTTTCCCAACATAATGACACTAAGAGTTCCAGTAATATTTTTCTTGTCATGTTTTTTTAAATATCTGCCAAATGTCAACATCGAAAAGAACAAAATGTATCCATCCTATTTTGCTAAAGTTTGATGTTATTCCTTATTTTAAAATCTAAAATCCTAAATACAATAGTAGTTATTTAAAAATAATAAATGTCCTAATGTATATATTCAGAAATAATAACATGTCTTTTTTCAAAGGTCATGATTAGAAGCTGCCTAGAGGCCCCTGGAAGCTATGGAGAAAGTGTTACAGGAAAAAAGCTGTTATTGTTGTAAGCCAAAAGAACCCCAGTTGTAGTCAGATGAGACCAGACTTGAATTACATGCTAAATGTTATGCATGGAGTTCAGTGTAGCATAGTAGTAGACCAGGTGGCCCATATATGAAGGCTATAGTCCTCAACACAACTAACTGTGTCTTGACTTCAATCTGATGATGTTTGTCCCATATCTTCCATATTTTCCCCCCATTCATTCCTGTCTGTATGAAAAAAGGCCACAGTTGTCTCAAAAGCTTAAAAAAAATCGAATAAAAAGCAAATAAAATGCTCTGTATTCTGGAATAATTACACGCATGCATATGCATATGCATTATATTGGTTTATTTCATTGTAATATGCTTCTTTCGCTAATCCACTTTAATCTTAATATACATTGATTCCTTTGTTTTCACTTTTAAATTACAGTATGTTCTGTCAGTGAGAAGTTCCCAGGATACTGATAGTATTTAAATTCTCATCCTATACTTATTTCTCAGAATAGTGACATTGTCTGAGTTTCATGCCTTAGAGTGGATGTAGGAGCATGGATGACGATGCAAAGCTGTTTTGTGTGTCACCTAGGTGAACCGACAGAAATCTAAATGACCTGCAGCAGCTTGTTATCAGTTTTTGTTCTGTTGCTGAGAAAACATTGCAGCTATTTTTCTCCTGAACTCTATCGCTTGAGAACTGCAGAGCCTTCAGTGAGATTAGAGTGTTTTTTTTTTTTGTGTGTTTGATAGCCAACAAGAACACAAATAATGACAAATATAATTGGTTTGGACTTAAATTCAATTTTATACAGGTGACTTTCCAATAAATGATTCTCTCTACATTGGCTCCATGCAGAAATGCTAGAAATAGCAATGGGAAATGGGGTTCAGCTTTAATATGATACAGTTTTATTGTTAATACCAGCCTGTTGCCTCAGGCATGTCAGTTGAAATTTTTTAATTCAAAACATAAAAAATAAAATAAAAAAAGGTCTCTGTTGGGCATCTTCTGAACAGGGTGTGTGACAACCATTTTGGGTCCTAACAAAGGGTAGTTCCTAGGAACTAGGAGTGATCTAAAGAAGTTTGTGTTGTTAAGGATGGTGAGGGTAGGAAGTGTGAGGGATATTCTCTGGAAGTCCACCGTCTTCTCTTAAGTCTTGAGCAAGTAGAGCTCCATGTGGTTCTCACTGCACCAATGGACCAACCAATCCAATGAAGACTCTAAAAATAGGGCACAGATACAGCTGCACTTCAGACATTTATTGAATTAGGTTTGTGAAAACACATATGTACAGCACAGTTAAACAGCAACTGGTTTTCAATTGGTTTATTTTGGTTTTGTAGTGTTTCAGTGTGGATTTTTTGGCAGGCCCCCTTTTAGCACTGTTTCTGTAAAAGGCAAATATATAATTGTTAACTTCTTCAGCATTTCAGTAAATAATTGACTTAACTATAATATCAAAAGGCAAACTGTTATAGAACTAAACAGTAGAATGATTTAGTTTTTCTTGCAAATACCTACCTCTGCCATTTTTCATCTCCCATGGGAGATGTGTGCTGTGCAGTGTCTGCAGTAGGTGTGCGTAGACAAAATCTTTCCTGGGGGTTTGTGCACATCTTCTTAGTTCTGGGAGTGCATCATAACCGGAAATAGATTAAGGAGAGGGTCGTTTTGGCAGTATGGTGTTTTCTGTTAAATATTTTGTAATTATTGGGATTAATTAAAATATGTTGAATTCCCCTTTGTTTGTAAATAATGTTGTTGCTTGTTTGTTCATTACTCTATTTAAAAAAAATTACTTTTGTTTTTGCTTTCATCTTGCAAAGTGTTGCAGTTGTTTCATCCATGGAATGGTTTCTCCCCGTTTAGCAGCGTATTTAAGCTGTCATTTTCCATTGTTCTATTGTTGGTATGTGGTTTGGTAACGTTGTTGGTTAATGAAAAAAACAAAAATTTTACTGACATTGCTCTGAGCTTTCAGTGCTTTAAGTGGGCCAGTATGCACCAGTACTCAGCACCATAATTTCTAAAAATGACTCTTTATAGTACCCCAGCTTCAACCAGTGCTGATAGTGTACCGGTATGAGTCTGTTTAATCAGTGCCCCTAAATTAGGGCTGGACGATATAGAAAAAGAGCATATCGATAAAGGAATAGTCATATTGATCGATATCGATGATTATTGATAAATATCACTAAATGTAAAACGTAGATTTTATGTGCCTCCCTGGTCATTTTGTTATTCTTCAATTAACTAATTTTAATTAAGAATTTACTTAATTATTTATTCAAACGTCATAACTAATGTCCCATATCATAATTAAATTTGTAAGACACAGAAACAAATCAAGAGACCTGAGTAACATTAGTAAATACAAAAAAAGTTATATTATTAACTATTATATATATATATATATATATATATATATATATATATATATATATATACATATATATAGTTTTATTATGTTAGTAATTTAAATTAAAGACTTATCTTTCTATAGCTTTATGCTTTTCAATCTTTTAAACATTTTATGATGACACTTTATAATATAATTGGCTGAAACCTTTGCTTTACTTTGTCAATAAAGCTTATTCTAATTCAGTTAAGCTCTGGTTCAGCTGTTAGCTAAAGCTAACCAGCTCCTCACCAGAGTGTAGATGGAGCCCAGAACGCTGAGTCCAGTCAGTCACTGAGAGCTGAATTTGGCTGTCCTGTCCAACCCTGTAGTGTTTTTAAACTGATTTGTAGTTCTGAGGACCGGGGGCAGAACCGAGGGGACATTTTAAAAGCCACAGGTTTTGTTAGCAGTGTGACGCGAACTGGGTAAGTTTCCTGTGTCTCTCTGTCATAGATTCGCAGCGAGCCAGGAGCCCTGCGTAAGACAGCTGATCTTATATTATATTTCATCATTATCGCTATGTTTTGTGTTTTAGTGCGTCCAGGATTGGTTCAAAACGGGACGCAACCTTTACCTGAGCCTCTGAAACATTTATCCGGAACAACTTCTTCTGCTGCTCCCTTTCTGTGACATCTGACCGCGGCGAAGTTACGTCGATGGTTCGCTTAGGGACCATTATTTAACACAGACTCATCGCATTAAACTGATTAAAATTATGTCACCTGTAAACTTTGGGAGTTCCACACACAGGTCATCTGAGGCGGGTAGAGAGCACACCCCTGGGTGGGGCGGCGTTGCTGATGGCTCTTATGCAGAAGAAGGTGCTCTACAGTCTCCTTTGCTGCTACCAGTCAGTCCGGAAGCTGGTGATCTACTGACAGGTGGAGGCTGATGCTGTGAGCTCCTGGTAGAGGATGTGTGGGCTGATGTTGTTGAAGTCCAAGATGAAGTTCAAAAACAGGGTCCTGAATTGTCAAGAGGGTGTAGGATGTAGTATAGTTTAAACTTTCTTAGATGAAGGCATGTCATGACTACTAAAGGTATCCTGTTGGTGGGTTACCATCCTGTATCTGATGAGGGAAATAATTCCTCCAACTGTTATATAAAATTAAGGGAAATCAAACATGATATGAATAGTTTCTTCAGATATAGAAGAATATTTTACCGTTGCATTCACATTGTGTGCTTTAATTTTGTATTTTGATATGCAAGATGCTCTTTCCTTTTAAATTATTCCTATTATAATACATGCTCAGCAGTGAAGAATTGGGTTGCTTAATTCTGTGCCTGCTGGCTGCAGGACTCTGATATTTGCATATAGTACATTGCATAAAAATTGGCGACCTTTTCCTTTTGACCCTCAGGGCAATCGTTTACATTCCACACTTAAGTGTAATATGACGGCTGGTGCAGCGTTAAGAGAGCGAGGGAGAGTGCATGAAAGAAAAAAAAGAATAAAACAGTGCAGGATGTGCGGAAGGACTGCTACTGCTATAAATCATTCACTTAATTATAATGAACCATGCGTGTGTGTGGGTTTTTTTTGTATTCAAACCAAGATTTGCACATAATGGTTTTCGTGCACCTCTGAATAGCTGGTGCTGTTGGTAAAAGGAAAGGAAAAATAAAAGATGATGATAAACGATGCGTGGGAGATGGTGAAACCAGAATTCACATGAGCTAACTTCCTCAACAGAGCTGGATTGACCAGTTGGAATTGGCACCAGACGAGTCGCCGATCTTCAGCACACAAAGACATCCTGAGACAACAACGACATTTACGGAGATCAACACGTACATCCATCACAAAAGTGATGTGTGAACTTTTAAAGGCTTTGTTGTACCTTAAACTAAGGAAACAAATACTTTAGGTGACAAAGCGACAACTTTTTTACAGAGGATTTACCTTTAAGAGATAAAAGGCATGGCATGATGTGCTTTTCTAACTGTCTCTCTTTATTTAGTTTTCAATGGCAGTGTTGGTAGATTCAAGGAGCTATCATGTGTTTTTGCAACAGAAAAATATGTCAAAGCAGAAATCTGATCACCATCAGGTGGTTTACATTAAGCTATTTAAGACAGGGCTGTGATGAGAAAGTTATGACTGATCTTCAAGGATTTTATCTTAACCACCTTGTCTGTAAAGGATGAGGGTGGTATTCTTGATTAATGATTTGGCATCTCCGTCAGGACACTATTTATGCATCTATTAAAGCATGAATTATAAAAAAGGCTATTTTTACAATTTGTTTTGGCTGAAATGCTGAAGCCAAAAATCCCTCATTTTCATACAACTTTAGAGGACATTTGATTCCAGTGTTAAAGGTATAGCGGAGGATTTTTCAGAATTTCAGGAAAGAACCACCCTCTCCACTTTTGGAGGGAAAAAAAGCCCTTTCACCACAACGAATCTTCCCATGAGAGTTACCATATATACATGGATTACTTAAGCTAGCAGTATTCTGAAATGCATTTCTCCAACGTCTCACCGAGAACTGCGCTCATGGAGGGGATACATTTCTGCCGAAGGCTCGCTCCTGAAGGCGGTGGTTTCGGTGAGGGACCGTCATAAAATGTCCTTACATCACAGAAAAGAAACCAATACTTGTGCAATCTCCTGACAAAGTAGCCCCAAACTTTAGCCTACATTTTGAGCAGAAAGTTGGCGACGGAGGAATCAGTGGGGCCCGACCTGTGTTGTCAACACAAGCCGTCATTGGAAAGAATCTCATAAAACAACTCTGGTCTTGTTTCTCTCTTCTGAGGCCTTTCTCTTCTTCCAATACACCTTAAAGACTCGTTTTCTCTTGCAACTCACAGCCATTTTCAAACAACCCGGTGTGAACAGTTAATCAGAATGAATGAATAATGGCGTAGCACTAGGGATAAACATGTGAGATAATGCATGCGCATGCAGACCCTCGGGATGATTGACAATTAGGAGGAACAATAGTAGGGTGACCATATTTTAATTTCCAAAAAAGAAGACACTTGGCTAAGACTTTTGATTGACATCTTGTAAAAAGCCGCAGCACGCCACAGTATAACAATAAGCAGCACATAGCATCGCAGCACAGCCTGCTGCCTGTTCTGTCTATATTTGAGGTTTGATAACGCTGTAAACAGTTGCAGCAACATGCGGAGAGACCATGCAGTTGATCAGACCACTGTCCTTTCTGTCTATAAATGGATCAGAACCATGCAATAGGTGCAAGAACGAGAATGTCAAATGAGGGAAAAGCTGTTCTATTCCATGCTATTAATTGAACCCTCTGACGGTGCTTACACACCGAACGCGATAGATGCGACCAAAAGGCGTGATACGCCCCTAGTGGGTTGCCATAACATTCGCACATTGAAGCCAACCCACCGCGCTTTAAAATATGTCATTTTAACGTGCCTGAACCAGAAATGTGGAAGTATCCTTACTGGGACCACTTCGCTGCCATGCTCCTCCTCCCTCCCTCCTTCCCCCGACCCTACGGGAGCTCCAAGTGGACTCTAGTCTATGAGCTGACCACGTTAAATGTCGGGATGTCTGCTGCAGGGGCAGACCCAGTCGAGCAGCGGCGGAAGGATTAATAAATATTCCGGCTCTTCCCCCAGTTTGTGCCGCGTAGGTCCAAACTTTACCCCGCCGCCACACCAACTACCAAGCTGAGCGGCTGTCCATATGTCTGCTGTTAGTAAAAGTTCATATGTGAGCGGCGCGGGATGTGCTTTGGTGGAGACATTACCAGGTCTGGGTGTCCGGGTGAGGAAGCTGTTTTGCGGCCACAACAGCTCTTTCAAGAGCCACCCACAAACCTCTTAAAAACATTCCTGTCTAAATAGTTTAACCACTTTATAATTTTTTTTTTCTGTTTCTGTATAGCAAACAGCTGGTGTCATGTAGTTTGGTGTGGTTTGCCACGGTGTTTATCAGTTTACATGTCGTGCTGATGCTGACTCCATTCAGTCAGTCCCAACATCACTGACACCCCTCAGCTCATTGGTTGTTATGGCGCAACTCGAAGCTGTGGTCAAGATTTCTCCGATATCTGAGGCAGACAAAAAAATCCGGCGCGCATTTTGGGTCGCGCCTGAAACGCATTAGCCGCACTACTTGTTCGCACAAATCAGGCAGAAAAGCTTTTTCGCGACGCAAATCTGCCCCTGACGTGACGCTTAATCGCGCTCCTCCATTGACTTTACATGTAAATCGAACTCTCTGGTCACGTCTATCGCGTTTGGTGTGTAAGCACCGTTAGAGCTGTAATTACTAAAGGCCACCTGATGCTTTTTTTCCTTTCAATAAATGTGTCAGAAAATGATCTATGTGCACATGAGCTCATCTTGTAAAAGGAACAAGTCAGACTAAAGTTTCCTGTTTTTCGTCAGTTAAGATTATCAAAAAGATTTATTTTCGCTATTTGCAATCGTAAAGATTGAGGGAAAAAAGCAAAACATTTATATGGATCAGCAGATTGCTTGATTACAGTTTCTTTATTCATTCAAAAGATTCAAATTCAAATACAACTCACACCTCAATTATCTAATTATAAACTGAGATATCGCCTTCAATCCCATTAAAACCTTTATCATTCTTGTCACAGTGCTTGGTGGTGGTGGTAACCCTTCAGTCCCGGTTCAGTTAAAAAGGCCCTAGTTTAGGGGTTTACACACTTTCTCACAGCCATTTGCCGACTCATAATAAACATTTTTATTTGATTATTTACATGTTTGCTGTTCTTTCCTATATTGAAGAGTGACTAACAGTTCAGGCTCAGTATGAGATGACTACTTAATGATTTTTAAAAATTTCTGATTACCATAGGAGGTAAAGGCCACATTGACATATGCTTTTTTTGATATTTACATAGGTTAACATGGGTATTTTCTGTGTTTAAATTAAGTTTCAGTTCAATATTCTGTGACTGTTTTGAATAATGCTAATACATCTCTCTCTACCAGGGACGGTAATAAATGTGGAGAATGCTGCAAACTTCACAATAAACATTTTGACATTTGTAAATGATGTACTGATGTACTGACTGGTGTGTGTGGAGACGTATCGCGTTGGTAAGACGTATCGCGTCATTTCCTGTTTTGTGACTAACTCGTTTGTAGCAAGTCGGTGTTTCTCTCTCTCTTGAACTGATCTAACTTTCTCTGTCAATAAGTTTTTTCTGAGTTGCTTAACACACAAACACATTAAAACGTTAAGTTTCTTCACGGTTTAGGACTCTTTAAGCGTTTTACTGGGTTAATTACTTTGTTCTTAGGTAAGGTAAGGTACCGCTTGGTTAGCTTAGCTTTACGGCTAGCATGGCTTCGGCAGCTTTCTCTCTTGTCCCTCCATCTCTCTCTACACCTCCTCCTCTTTCCTGCTCTCTCTGTCAGATGTTTAGTTACTCCTCCGCCTCATTTAGTGAAGTTGGTAGGTGTAATAAGTGCAGCATTTTTGTAGCTTTGGAGGCGAGGGTTTCTGAGCTAGAGGCCCGGCTCCGCGCTGTAGAACAGCCAGGCCCAGCAGTAGCTAGCGCGGAGTCAACTAGGACAGGACCTAGCCGTCCTTCAACAGCTCCCGTGCAGCCGGGACCTCAGGCGAGCTGGGTGACTGTTCGTAGGAAGATTAGCGCCAGACCCCAGTCCGCGGCCAACCTCCAGCCCCTTTCTCTGAACAATAGGTTCGCCCCGCTCAGCGACGCACCCGCCGAGCAGGAGAGGCCGATTCTTGTAATTGGCAGCTCCATAGTTAGGAATGTGGCTCCAGAGACACGAAAGACCACCGTCAAATGCCTTCCAGGGGCCAGGGCTGCGGACATTAGGTCCCATCTGAAGCTTTTGGCCAAGGACAAACGGCGGTATAGCAGGATCGTTATCCATGCTGGTGGCAACGACACCCGGCGACGGCAGTCGGAGGTCACTAAAATTAGCGTAGCTTCGGTGTGTAGGGCTGCCAAAAAGATGTCTGACTCTGTAATTTTTTCTGGTCCCCTGCCTGATCGTACTAGCGATGACATGTACAGCCGTATGCTTTCGTTCCACCTTTGGTTGTCAAGGTGGTGTCCAGAAAACGATGTGGGCTACATTGATAACTGGGGGGCCTTCTGGGGAAAACCTGGACTGTTACGTAGAGACGGCATCCATCCCACCGAGGACGGAGCTTCGCTTCTTTCCAGGAACATTGATAGGGTTATCTCTAGTTCCCCAAAGCCGTGACAACCCAGAGTCCAGCCAAACCCAACACCAAACCAGAGTCCAGATCAGGGAACCCAGAGTCCAGGTCAAGGAACAGGGACTGCCACCCACCCACTACCCTATAGAGATAGTTTCCCGTCCACTACCCAAAACTAATGAATTAAAAGTTAATGCTACTAGAGCAAAGTATAAAAATCTCATAAAGATAAATAAAACTCGGACTGAACATAAAAACAAATCAATTAAATGTGGTTTACTAAACATAAGATCTCTCCCCTCAAAAACACTCTTAGTAAATGACTTAATTTGTGAAAATAATATTGATTTGTTTTGTCTTGCAGAGACATGGTTGCAGGAAGAGGACCATGTCACAATAAATGAGTCAACTCCCCCTAGCTACTTAAACTTTAGTGTCCCTCGAAGTACTGGTCGAGGAGGTGGAGTAGCAACTATCTTTCATTCCGATTTACTAATTAATCTCCAAAAAAATAATAGTTACAGTTCCTTTGAGCATCTAGTTTTTAGCTTTCCTCATACACATAACAAAGCAGTAAAGCCACTTTTGTTTGTGGTCTTATATCGTCCACCAGGACCTTATTCTCAATTTTTAGATCAGATTTCAGATTTTCTATCTGACTTAGTTTTAAACACTGATAAAGTCATTATAGTCGGAGACTTCAATATTCATGTTGATAATGAAAGTGATAGTCTAAATACAGCTTTTAACACTATCCTAGACTCAATAGGCTTTACTCAAAATGTGCAGGGACCAACACATTCTTGTCACCACACTTTAGATCTTGTGCTGACTTATGGCATTGACTGTGAAGAAATAACAGTCTTTCCACATAACCCTATCCTGTCTGATCATTTCCTTATCACTTTTAAACTTACTCTAATGGATCATATCAAACCTGAAAGAAAACTTCATTATACCAGAACGTTATCAGACAACGCTGTAGCAAATTTTAAAGAAGCTCTTCCAACTTTAATTTCCTCAGTTTATAAATGCAGAACAGAAAACAGTGATTTAACTCGTGACCCCTCACAACTTGACATTTTAGTTCATAGCGTTAATTCCTCCCTGCGTCGGGCAATAGACAAAGTTGCCCCCTTGAAAAGGAAGGTGGCTAGCCATAGAAGATTAACTCCCTGGTTTAATTTAGAGCTACGTACCCTAAAGCAGAATGTTAGAAAACTAGAGAGAAAATGGCGCTCCACGCATTTACATGATTCCTTTTTAATATGGAAAAATAGTTTATTGCTATATAAAAAGAGCCTTCACACAGCTAGAACAGCATATTATTCATCTTTAATCGAGGAGAATAAAAATAATCCTAGGTTTCTTTTTAATACAGTTGCCAAACTCACACAGGATCATAGCTCTATCGAGCCAACCATTCCCCAAGCTCTAAGCAGTGACGACTTCATGCAATTCTTTATAAATAAAATAGACTCCATAAAGAATAAGATAATTGGGAACCTTCCCAATATGCTTGCTTCCTCCTTAGTTAATGAGGCAGCCTCAAAAATGGTGGAACCTAATATATGCTTAAACTGCTTTAATGCAGCCGAACTTTGTGATGTACTAAAATTATTAGCTTCATCTAAACCTTCAACTTGCGTTTTAGACCCAATCCCAACTAAACTCTTAAAAGAAGTTTTCCCTCTGATCGCTGCTCCAATTTTAAATATAATGAATCTATCCTTAGTCAATGGATATGTACCACAGGAGTTTAAGATTGCTGTAATTAAACCTCTACTTAAGAAACCCTCTCTTGATCAAAACGACTTAATTAACTATAGACCGATATCTAATCTTCCCTTCTTATCTAAAATTCTTGAGAAAATAGTTGCACACCAGATATGTGAGCATTTAAACAATAATGAGCTGTTTGAGAAGTTTCAGTCAGGCTTTAGAGCTCATCACAGCACTGAAACAGCTCTGGTGAAGGTTACTAATGATATTCTCATAGCCTCAGACAATGGACTGGTGACCATTCTGGTCCTGTTAGATCTCAGTGCTGCCTTTGACACTGTTGACCACAATATTCTCATAGAAAGGCTTCAAAGTGTCGGTATAATAGGAACAGCACTAGGTTGGTTTAAATCTTATTTGTCTAACAGATTTCAGTTTGTTCAGGTAAACAATAGATCTTCCTCAACCTCAATAGTTACTTGCGGAGTACCACAGGGTTCAGTGCTTGGGCCGATTCTCTTTACTATATATATGCTTCCTATTGGTAAAATAATTAGGCAGCATGGGATAAAATTCCATAGTTACGCAGATGATACACAGCTATATCTATCCATAAATCCTGATGAATCCAATCAGTTAGGTAGACTACAGGCATGTCTGGAAGACATAAAAACTTGGATGACTCTAAACTTCTTGCTTCTAAATTCTGATAAAACAGAAGTTGTCGTCTTTGGACCAGAAGCTCTGAAAAAGAAACTACTTAGTCAGCCCCTTCACCTGGACGGCATTAAATTAGCCTCCAGTAATAAAGCAAAAAACCTCGGTGTCATTTTTGACCAAGATATGTCATTTAGAACTCACATTAAAGAAGTCTGTAGGATTTCCTTTTTTCACCTTAGGAATATTGCAAAAATTAGAACCATCCTGTCCAGGAATGATGCTGAAAAACTAGTCCATGCCTTTGTTACTTCAAGGCTGGATTACTGTAACTGTCTATTATCAGGTAGTCCACAGAATACAATTAAAAGTCTTCAGTTAGTTCAAAATGCTGCTGCTAGGATTCTGATGAATATTAAAAGAAGAGATCACATTTCCCCTGTTTTAGCTTCTCTTCACTGGCTCCCAGTAAAATCTAGAATAGAATTCAAGATCCTCCTTCTGACATATAAAGCCCTTAATAATCTAGCTCCATCATACATAAGAGACCTGATTGTTCCATATGTTCCTAACAGAGACCTTCGCTCTCAGACTGCAGGTTTACTGGTAGTTCCTAGGATTTCTAAAAGTAGAATGGGTGGCAGATCTTTCAGCTATCAGGCTCCCCTCCTATGGAACCGGCTCCCAGGGTTGGTTCGTGAAGCAGACAATTTGTCTATCTTTAAAACTAGGCTAAAAACTTTCCTCTTTGACAAAGCTTACAGTTAGAGATATGTTTATAGGTAGTTAGAGTCAGGTCAGACAGGTAGATAGGAAGAGACAGGTTAATGTTAGTAGTCAGGCAGAGTGTCAAAAGTTAGGAAGAGATAGGAAGAGGTAGAGTAGCTAGGTAGAGATAGATTAATGTAAGCCAGGTAAAGATCCGGAGCCGGTCGCGGCTTACCGCCGCGGAAGAAATGCGCCCCACGGGGGCCAGCCAGCGCCGGAGAGGGGTCCCTCAATGGGGATCCTCCCGCACAGTGCGGCCGCCCATTACCTGCCGGGTTGAATCCCCCGGGCAGACTGTGCGGACCCCACCCGTTTATCTCTTAAACGTTTCTCGCCCTCTTCAACTCTGTCCTCTCAGTTCTGTCTATTTTTCCTTAAGATAGTTGTCGACTATCGGTCTCGTGCCGGTATTTAGCCTTAGATGGAGTTTACCACCCACTTTGGGCTGCATTCTCAAACAACCCGACTCCGAGAAGACCCCGGCATGACGGGGGCCGTTACCGGCCCTACACCGTCCACGGGTCAGGAGGACTCAGACAGAGTGTTGGTAGCCAGGTCTCCTAGTAGCTAGGAGACAGGTTAATGTTAGTAGCTATGCTGCTTTAGGCTAGGCTGTTGGAGGACATTATTAGGGTCTGTTCCTACTTTCTCTCCTACTTCTCCCCAACTGCATGATGTGCTGTCAATTCAAGCACTAACCTGTTTTCTATTATAGTAGGTGCTCCGGATTAGCCCTGCTTGACGACCCTGACTAAGATGGCATTGCAGTGACGGAAAATTCTCCACGTCCTGCAACAAACTTCTGCATCAGTTCTATTGCTCTTTCTGTGTCTCTGTTATGTATTCTCCAAGCCACAGACGGTCGCGGCAGATAACCGCTTGTGCTGAGCCTGGTTCTGCCGGAGGTTTCTTCCTGTTAAAAGGGAGTTTTTCCTTCCCACTGTCGCTGCATGCTTGCTCAGTATGAGGGATTGCTGAGAATTCCACGACGCAATCTTCTGTGGTTCTGTAATTTCTACACTAAACATTGTATTGTAATAACTCTTTTTGTAAAGTGCCTTGAGATGACATCTGTTGTGAAATGGCGCTATATAAATAAACTGAATTGAATTGAATTGAATTAAATAGATTTTCTTTCACATTATCCTCCTATAGCAACATTTATGTGTAGCCATCCAGATGAGATGTACGCTTAATCTTATAAAGGGCTGCAATCATCACCCCCATATCTATAAATGAAATTATTCTATCATAACTGCCACAAACACACTGACTGATGTTATTACTCTCATAGTTTCCATACTTTTTTGCAACACTAATGCTCTCATTTTCTTTCCTCCTCTCTTTTTCTCTGAGATCAGTTGAAAACCTGAGGGATAAATCCCAGCATGCTGTACCGGTACATTATTATTCTTCCTTTCTACTATGTCCTCTGACCTTTGAAATTCGTCATGTTGTCAACAGAGAAGGACTGATCCTCCTGCAGCCTCGCCCTCCATCAGGGCAAGCTACCGCAACCAGCCCATCCTTCATTTCTTGATGTGGGAGCCTAACCTACTTCAAGTGCCCCCACCACATTCTTCTGCATTCCTCAAGTGGACTTGACATGGAGTCATGCTTCTGAGTGCAAGTTCAACCATGTCCAAGGTGCTTATTTTCAGCAGATAATTTTCCTTCATAACAAAAATATGCACACTGTGCATTCCTGGCAATGAGGTTACACTGTCGCACCCACTGATTACCACAAGCACTCTTTTGAGCATCTACATCGGTAAATGTGCTTTGCACACCTAGGGTACTGATTCTTTTGCCTTTTTATTAAATAACTTAAGTTTAGCCAGATGCGCATAGTGTCTGTAAGCAGGCATTCTTAAGTCTTGTCATAGTTATCAGTTGAATTTCTAACACATGAATAGAAAGTACTTTGATGTAAACCTTCCCTTTGCAGCCCTGACAGTGTGTTCAAGGTTCTTGTTCTGCTGAGAGCTGATCCTCCCCTCCGGTCTCAAATCTTTGGAAGCCAGTAATAGGATTTTCTCCTGGACCGCTTTCGAATTAAGCTCCATTGCTATCAACTGTTAGGACTGCACAGCAAGAAGGTCCTGGGTTAAGAATCCTGGACCCCCGCGTCTTTTTTCATGGAGTTAGCATTTTCTCCCTATGCTCCGGCTTCCTCCAACAGTCAAACAACATGACTGTTAGTTTAATTAGTGTCTCAAAAATTGCCCCTAGGTGTAAGTGTGTGCGTACATGGTTGTTTGTCCTGTCTGTCTCCGTGTCGCCCTGCGACGGACTGGCGACCTGTCCAGAGTGTACCCCACCTCTCACCCAATGAACGCTGGATATAGGCATCAGCCCACCCATGACCGTTCGAGGATACCGGTAAGCGGTATAGATAATGGATGGGCAGATGCTTTTAACTCTGACCAGTTTCCCTGTCTTTGCAAAGAAAGCACATCCCCATTGAATGATGCTGCCAACTGTATGTCTAACAGTGGGGAGGCTGTTACTTTAACTCCACACATAGCATTTCAGATGTAAGCCAGAAAGTTTGGTTTTGGTCTCTTTTGTTTCGCAATTGGCTCATAGTTAAATGGAAGCTAGACTTTGTATATTTCTAGTAACGGTTTTCCTTGTTTCACTTTTCCACAAAGGAACGATGCTCGGATTGCTAATAAATAGTGTACACATACGTGAGCTGTGGATCTTTGCAGCACATCCAGTCCTCCTGTGAGCCTCTTTGACTTTGCGACATCTGTAAATAAATAGTGTTATAACTACCTTAATTAAAGAACATAAAGATTGACTCTACTTAGTATTTGTGACTTCCAAAGCTACTTGGTTGGACTGGATTTTATTTAGTAGTATTGCAACAAAGGTGGCTGTATGTATGTATATATACATATATATATATATATACATATATATATATATATATATATATATATATATATATATATATATATATATATATATATATATATATATATATGTATGTATGTATGTATGCCACACTTGTCAGATTTCCATTTGTGATAACTTTGAAAACCACCTCTGATTTTCCTTTGACTTTGCAAATATTCCCACTAAAGGTTGTTGTAGAAATGCATTGCAAGACAAGTTGTCCACAATGTTTGCAGTTCTTGCTCTGCAGTGCTGAATGTTTTAAACCTCCCAGCATTCCTACAGAATGTAAACAGCAAACAGGGGAGAGGTGCAAATGTACGAGATATAAACTTACATTCTCCTTGAGGGGAAAGAGAGCAAACAGACAGACGGGGGTAAACCAGAAATCTCCAGAGGTGTGAGGTGAGCACGGGGTAGTTACATGAGCACTGACATTTACGCGACGCAGGCTCTAGACAAGGCTCCACTGTTAGAGGGCAGAACGGAGGAAAAGAGCAGCTGTCTCCTCATGTAGGCAGCAATTTCTGCACAACCCTCCCCAACCCACCACCATGCCCCTCAGCTGTCCGAGCCTGGAGAAATGGCCAATTCACAGCCCAGGACACTAGGTCACTGTTCAAGGACAGATGGAGAAGAAGCAACCTGCAATACATAATCATAAAAGTGTGTCTTCCAAAAGCCTACAATGAAATAACAGAGACACACACACAAACACACACACAGACTTTTAGCTCCACCGGGGGTGGGGGGGGTTGGCAGGAGACTGAGGTGCCTTTGCAGAGGTCTGTACTCTATGAGTGCTGTTCCAGTTAATACCATGTTGTATGGTGCAAAAAAATGAAAAATAATATCATCAACACTGCATTTTACATTTGCTCGCATTGATTTTTACACATTTTTTTGTGTTGCCACTTAAATAGCTTTCATTATTCAGGTTTTCACATGCAGTATATCTCACAGTGGTTATGCTAAAACCATTGTTTGCTTGCAGGAATATAAATATGTAATTGGTAAAACAGTATCTTTTGACATTACAGGCTTCAAACAGCAAAACCTGTTGTAATTTCAGTATAAGAACATTATCTCAGCAATGACAAGGGTTCAAGGTAGTATCATGGTTTGGGCCTTGACATAGATGCCATTATGGGTAAAGCATTTCTTAGACGGTTTTATGTCTAAGTCAGTTGTGTTTCATGCAGAGATGCACAGAGACATTGGCTGCTGACTGTCAGTGGCCGACCTTCATCTCAATCGGCTGTTAACGGTGAGTTGTTGTACAGAAACCCGTAAAATCTCCTTCAGGTTGCCACTTGACAGTCCTACCAGGTCACACTGACATCAACAAAGAAAGTACTTCAGCAAAAGTAAAGTGTGTACGGATGAAGTTAGAGGAAGAACAGTCATGTAAAAATATCCTGGCAAAATGTTAGATTGGGCAATGTTGCTAACCCTTGGAAATCACTGAGTTAACATTCCTTCAATATTCGGCCTACATTTTTAAAAACGCATACCCAAACAATTAAATAAATAAAACAATTCTGTTCTCGAACAATTTTGAGTATTGCATCTCTTTGGAAAGCGAACACGCTAAAAATTCTCCCAGAACTGTGACACCATGTCAGAGTGATATTGTTACCAAGCAATATTAATTTTAATACCATGAAAAAGATAACATTTTATGTCTACCTTATATTTTCTAAGAATACATGCTCTAAAATTGGCTTTAGTGAAGTTTAATGAAGCAGTGATCTAAAAAATACTTTTGTCTACTTTTCCCTTTATTCACATCAAATTTTGACGGCAACTTACCCAAAAAAAAAGAATATTCTTCACATATTTTACAAACTTGAGTTTAAAGGTCCCCAAAAGTGTGTCATATACGCCCTCTCCAGGGTACATGCTTTAGAGTTCCCGCATAAAAAAAACACATCTTCAGAATCATTACTTTCTCTTTTCACAAAAATTCCACGGTTTCTTTCAATGTTGTGTTACTGACAACAAATGGTGTGTTTGGACTGGTTACTGAAACAGTAAGTGACTCATGCGTCCTGTGCGTAATCATCTCATGTTTCTGTCTGGATATGCCATTTCACGCTGATGAGTAACTGTAGTAAAATCTATGCTTCCTGGTCATGTCATATACAGTATGTATACAGTATGCTGTGTTTAAAGCATTTGATGCATCAGTCATTAGAATTGTGGACGAAGATTAATGAAAAACAATGACTTTTCTTGGCGGAAGTGACGTAAACAGGAGCAAAATTTTTTATTGGGTTGCCCAAAGCCTTGTGGGGAGTTTCAGCTACGTTAATGACTGATGGGAAGCTATGCTGAGGTTAACTAGCCTATAGCCTACATCTTCCAGGGTAAAAAAGACAGAGTAACTTAGACATACCAAATATCTTCAACGAGGGAACACAATTCAACACGACTACACAAACCTTGTTTGAACCTTTTTAACCAAATGTTACTCTCGCAACAGGCTATTGTCTAAATCACCAGGCTAGCAGAGCTACACAGAGTACAGAGCGAACATGAGAGCATTCGACTGCAGACGTTAATACTAACGCAATATAATGGAATAATAGAACTCCACTTTCCGAAAATGATAAACCACCCAGCTAAGGTACAAATCCTGTATCCTGTTTTACGGCTCTGTGCTCTCATTCACAGACCTTGACATCACCTCTGCTAATGTAAATAATTTTACTTTTAGTTGGAAGGCTGGTTTCTTAAATATTTCAATGTTATGCTTTTTAAGAAAGAAAAATCAGAAGCATTTGTATTAGTCGCTCAAAACAACAAAAACTGAGAGACTGAAAGTTTATCGAAGTCTTGCCGAAGTCACCTCAACCCTATTTATTATTGTGTGAAGACAAGCATTTTTTCCCGTTGATCAACATTTTCTTTGTTGAATTTTGTTTTGAACAAAACTAAGGCATTTTTATAATACCTTTTTTTTTATAACTTTGGTGTTTTTTCCCCTACTGTAAAATAAAAGTAGCCGGTATCCAATTATTTTCAAACCTTTCAAAATTGAATAAAAGCATAAAAAAATGTCATTGCTACAGCCCAAAACAGGCCATTAAAGTCTAGCCTCTAAGTGATATTTAACATTTTTGACCCTCACTCTTTTTATCTTATGTATTCAACAGATAGCTATCCCCACAATGCCTTTTTTGTCCCACCATCACCTCCACTATCACATCACATTTATTCAGGAATATTTGCTACTCTGATCAAGGTCCTTCACTTTCCCTTTTTCATCACAGCTTGACTTGCTCATCATGTTTTAACGGTTGACTTCTCCAACTGGGGGTCTGCCCTTCTGCAGCTTAAGCCAGATCCTGAGAGGACTGAGCGGCAATAGCTCGATAGAAAAACAAGACCCCTACTGTCTATCACTATTCACATCACCACAATGCCTCCTGTCAAGACTAACAAGTGTGTGGGAGGAAACCCCGACAACTGTCATGGATCAAAAAAACTGACTTGAGAAGTGTCTGACAGCGTGAGGAAATACTGATTTCATTTGTCTAGAAACACAACAGATGAATCTGGACCTTCTCTAAGACTATCTAAAGTAAAACTTAGTAGAAAAAAAAATTAGAACTTGATCTGAAAGCATTCTGAGATATTAATGATAAAAAAGATATAGAATCAAATGCTAAAGTAATCAGGGCAGTACCTGATTATTAGGAGTTAACAGTCAAACCGATCTCAGTCTCTGCCAGTCACTGTTTTATGAATACCTGTCAAGTGAGGTGTGGTATTGTAGAACATTAGACAGAGGAGTGAATTCTCTCACCGTGGTGCTTGCTGTTTCTAAAACAGTAGCTGCTTCTCACATACAGTGGTACCTGCACAGTTGAGTATTCATGGATTCCCCTTTTCGCAGCTGTGGAAAATAACTTCAAGTTATTAATTGAAAATCTGTGAATAATGTTTAATGCATACACTGAATACATAAAAACAAAGCCATTATTTTCTTTGTGCTTACTCAAAAGTTATTTTGTGCATATTCACATAGATATATGCTGCATTCACATTTCGCCTTAAACTGCTCAGACGCTATTAAGAATTCTTAAAATGTATATGTTTTTAACCCTTTAGGAAAATACTTGCAGAATCACCCGGGCAGGCCTTTAACACCATGGTTATTACAGCATAACACTCATTAGAGAATATAGCATTAAGTACATGCGTTATAATTAAACCTTTGCAAGGATTAGTGATACATTTGCTCACAAGGACTTACATTCTACTACTTATTTCTTTATTACCGTTCATCAGGTTTGCGGCATAATATCTATCTGCTGCATTTTTCTTTATCCATTTCAATTACAGTGAGATGTTTAACTCCATTTTTTATTGTAGCTTCTTAAAGAGGAGAAAGGCATTCTCCAGTCTCAGCTCTGCAGTAATATCAATCTCAATATCACCGCTCCCACATAATTAGAATTATAGAGATTAATGGCCTTATGATAGCTATGTAATGACTTTTTAGCCATCTTTATTAGAAGTTTCTATTATCAACCCACCGATGACCGACTTATTACCGATATATCCCTCTCTGGAAAGTGTTGTATGTGATTGCTGTGAAGAAGGATATTATGTAGATGCAAAAAGTTTGTTAAAGAAACTCCTTGTTTCCAGAAGAGATTATTCAAAAATCTATTTAATATTTTTGAGTGGCTGAGAAAAGAAGGTTTTATTATAATTTTTTATTGGAGTGCTGTGAAAAAGTATTCGCCCACTTACAGATGACATATTAAAAATGCAGTTCTTAGAAGTCAAAAAATATATGTGGTCCCTTTGTTTGAATGAAATCCCCCCCTAATTCTAACACCTGGTCATGCCTCCCTTTGTGATCAGGGCATTGTGTGGGCATATTTTATTCTGATTCAAGTTGTCAAATTAAATTTTTTTGTGATTCTCCAGGCAATATTTCTCAAAGGGCCAAGCTATTTTTCATAGCTTTCATCCCCTGATCAATTAAATTATTAAAAAGGTGCATTTTTTTATTTTCTCGGGTTAGCTTTGTCTGATACTTACATTTGGATTGTCTCTGTTTAGGGAAAATGTGGATAAATAAAGACAGAACCTGAAACACACTTGAGTCTCCAAGAAAGTTCCAAAAGATTTATTCAAAGTGATTCTGATGCTGGTAAAATAAGCTCTGTAAAGGACTGGGTCAGCTGGCTTGTCTGGAAGACAGACAAGGGAAGTGATTAATTTAACCCAGGGAGTGCAACATAAAGATATTTAACATTTATTGAGTTCAAGGATTCAGCAAAACAGATGAGCCAGTGATGTAAATCTTCAACCTTGAGGGTCTTTTTCAGCTAGAGATATGAGGGTGTAAGCGTCCAGAACAAAGTTACTCATAATCCATGATGGGTCAAGGGTCATACAGAGGTGGTACAGAGACTAAGTAAACTGAACAAGAGCAGGTGTTTAAATGGGGAGTGGCACAGGTAAAGACAATGAGCAATCAGCTGCTGAGGCAGGGAGAATGAGCAGGAAACATGCTCAAACAATGATCATGACAGTCTGAAATACTTGTGTGACAAATAAAACAAAGTTAGAAGAAATAAGTTAGGTGCTCATACCTTTCACAGATCTGTAAATTCATTTTTTTAAATCGGTTTCATACTGACATATAAACAGACACGATAAGACTTCCTGAAAGGGGGAAGCAAAGAAGGAATTTAGTTTTTATAAACAGGTGTTGTAGAGCTGAGAATAGGAAATTTGGGGCGTTGGTTGAAGAGAAGTCTGATTCCCAATCGCATTATCTAGGCAGCTTAGCTGCGCTTCTAAAACTCCAGTTCGGTTCTATTCCAGCTGGACTAAGGTGTACTTTCATGTCTAAAGTCTGATTTCAGTCAGATTAAGGTAATGTTTCGACTTTTTCTAGCTGCATGTACCTATATCATTTTGTGGCCACTAAGGCCACAAAATGATATAGGTATTATTATAACGATGCTGTGGCTAGACTCTTCAATAAACCAACTAGTAAAACCATTGCAAGTGTGCCTTATTTAAAAAGCACTTCATAACCCCTTTGCTGAAAAGGTTTCAAAGCAATGGCATGTACTGCTGATGTTTTAAAGGCACGAAATTAGCCCAACTGTTGGCAGTTTGGTGCTTCAACTCTTTGGAGTGTTCACTTCACACCACATCCTTATTTCTAATGGATACCCTTGCTGTAAATAATAGACACGTAGAAAAGTAAACTGTGAATGCTTGGGGCTGAATTCTAACATCACTGGGTCTCTGCCTTGCAGGAGGCTTGAGTAGGAATGTATTGTACCCTCCAGACAGTAAACCATGTATTTGCTCAGTAACTATTAAACACTAGAAGTTACTAACTGTATTCACACTGTATTAGTATTTTTTTTTCCGAAGACATTTGAGCTCCACTCTCCATTTGAGTATTGGTCTTCTGGAGGTGATGTCATTCCCCATGTCATGTAAAACACATGAGGTAAGTTCAGGTATTTGCAGTTTTATTTTCATGTGTTGTTGCAAACAAATTGACAAATTTACTAAGTTTATAGATAAGTGTTACAGTGAGCTGCTAGGAACTGACCAGCACAAAGCTGGCTAAAATAGTACAGTTATCTTATATTTCATACATCTTCCATCAAATTAAAGTAAGTCTGTTTAGCATTTCTCCTTTAATGTTTTAACATTTCAGTGTTGAGAGCAAACAGAAACCAACCAAGTAAATTTAACAATGCAATAAGCGTGTTAAGATTTTTATTAGTTTACATTTTCATCATAAAACTCTCCAAAATTGTTTCGATTGCATGGAAAAATTGACAAATTAATTTGAACTAATTCCTTTAGTCCACAACCGTCATGTTTGACAAGTCAAAGTAATGGACAAAGAGCCAGAACAAATGATCAATCGGAATTTCACATCATCAACTGGAGCTGTAAACATCTAAATACGACAGCACACACTTATAAGAGTTCTATATAGACTTTTTTTTGTTCTGTTGGTGGACGGACTAATAATTAAACCCCCCCCCCCCCCATCATATTGCTTTGAGCATAGACATTATATACGTAGACGCCTCATGGCCTGATGCTGCCTATTGGAGCTGACATATCAATGTGGCCGACATCTTGGATAGGTACCCATTAGCCCCCAGTCAATTTATTTCTAGTGAGGAAGGTGTACAGCCAACAACAAATACATATTTTATTATGCTTTTTAATAGAATTTTATGTTTTAATTAAAAAAAAGTTTGTTAATTTGAATTTCTTTTATTCTTCCTCACCGGATTTACGGAGCCAAAACCCTCGAAAAATAGCTTTTTTGCACAGCTTCTTGCATGTTCTGGCACTCTAACTCCATAGTAGTTGATTTGGCATTGTAGTACAGCTTTACTTTCTGAAATACAGAGGCAACAAATGACAAATGTGAAGTCATGGTCGACAATCCCCAATTGGGTTTCTGCAATGTGCTCCCAGAGTAAAAGGTATAAACACGTCTTCTGAACCAATCTCAGCTCGAACGAAATAGTCGGCGAAGGACACGCTGAGCCATTTTCTGTAATATTTTGATGAATCAAATGCTGTGCCGCTCTGATCACCTTCACCGTTCCCTCTGAGGGAGCCATCAGCTGGCCGCTGTTTTTACCTTGAAGCAGGTAGTAGCTCTGTTAGAGGATGAAGGCACAGCAGCTGTGATTGGCTTGCACGGCACATGGACAGTTTTCTCTCAAATGTTTTTTTGCGATAATTCTAAATAAATAGATAAATAACTAAAGGAGACAATGACGGTTATAGTTCCTGCCGTTATCATTTCTTTGATAGCCAAATAACAGTTACGATTACATAGTTTCATAGTCATATAACTAAAAATACTGTTCATTCTTAACCCCATGTGATCTGATTTCAGTAGTACACGGGCACAATAAGTGAGCCCCTATTTTTAGTTATAAAAAAAAGTCATTTGTATATCAAATCTCTAAGTTATGAAAGGTGCAAAGCTCACACATTCTGCAAAGGTTTTCCCCCTGCACTCAGCAAGCTAATTAATTCATCCTCTGTTTGTTCCCTGAATATATATAATCGGTTTAGTAATTGTTATAACTTAAGATGTATTTATCCTGCACATGCATCTATGTTCTCTATACACTATGTGCTAGTTCTTTAAATAATTAAATAAAAATCGCCAAATAGTTGCGCATTCTGCATAGACTCCAGTTGGGTTTGTAGTGAGGAGACTTATCTAATATGGCGGCTATGCTGGATCATTCCCTAGCATAGAATGTCTATGGCTGCGACGTTTACAAGTTGCTGGAGATACCTTCAGCAACTTTTGCAACTGTGGCTCAGTGGTAGAGTAGTTGGCTTGCAATCGGAGGGTTCGATTCCAGCTTCCTCCAGTCACATGTCGATGTGCCCCTGGGCAAGGCACTTAACCCCCAAATTCTACATTGTCCTACCGAGCCATGTTGGGTGTCGGTGTATGAATGCGTGTGTGATTGGGTGAATGCGGCTTCAGTGTAAAGCGCTTTGAGTGGTCAGTAAGACTAGAAAAGCGCTATATAAGTTCAGTCCATTTACCATTTACCTTCTAGCCAATCAGACACAAGAAAAGGTGGGACTGGTCCCTAAAAGAAATAGCCAATCATGCAAGAGAACTTCTATCCAATCAGAGGAAGGCGTGAACTGCCGATACTTCTTTAGGAAAAAAATACTTGTGCGCTGTAGTCCACTTCCTGCTTTTGGTGCACCTCCTTCCACTTGGCATTCACATACCCGTTGCAGAGATTTCCCTGAAAATGTCATCAAAAATCTGCCCATAAATTTTTGAGTTATGTTGCTAACTAACAAAAAGAAAAGCCTTTTTTTCTATGCCGATGGCGCGGACGTAATAATGTCAAAAATTTTGTAAAAAACTTAGACATGGAAAATACATAGTGTCACATTCTAATAAGCCAATTAACTCAAAACACCTCCAAAGGTTTTCTTACTCTTTTGCCACAGGTAGTCGGGTATCTCACAGATATTTGCCTACGGTTTGGCCTGTCACCCACATGTAATGCAGAGTTTGAAGATCTACATTTTCTCTTTTTTCAGGGCATGAAAACACATAGCTGGGTTTTCTTAACAAATATTTTCCTCCGTTTCTATTAAAAACTGGATAAATAGGTTCTTAAGCACATTCATAGACATGGCAAACCTGTATGGAGCAATAGTACTCCCAAATCGTTTCCACTTAGAGTTATTTCTACTCACAACTTTTACATCCAGCAATGATAGTGCTTGAAAAAACAAGCAATCAAAAAACATTTTAAAAATCGAATGTACCAACATAGCTCTGGGGACATAAATGCTGTTCCTGAGTGTGAACACATGTCGCACAAGGGATGTTGGAGCATGTTTTGTCGTGGACAGTGACGTTATGGCACCTAAAACTCAGGTTTCATCCGTCCAAAGGCAAACGCTGAAAATGGATAAAACGCATATCTTCACTTTGGCTGGAGTTTTTAAAAATATTTGTTTTTGGTGCCGAAAATCTGCGTTGACGTGTGGATGACAGGCCAAACCATAGAAAAATATCTCCGTTTTATGAGATACACGGCTACGTGTGGACAAGGCAGTGTTTTAGAGCACTACATGCTTCCTTTAGCTGACAACCTTTCAAGGAGATACTGATTTCATTTTTCCAGCAGAAGAGGTGCCGAAACCTGGTTCACTGACTATGGTGTTACTATGCTTGACTGGCCAGCAAACTCGCCTGACTCACAGCGAATCATCGGCCTCAATTTAGTCCTACCCTCTGCATCCTCTGTTGGCTCCATCCTCAGCATCCTTCTACCAATATAATCGTCGTCTCTCCTTTAACATGTCCAAACAATCTCAGTCTGGCCCCCGTGGTTTTATTCCCAAAACATCTAACATGAGCTGTCCCTCTGATGTACTCATTCCAATCCATTCTTGTCACTACCAAAGAGAATCTCAACATCTTGAGTTCTGCAACCTCCCATTCTTCTTCCTGTCTTTTCCTCATTGGAACTGTCTCTAGACCGTACAACAACGCTGGTCTCACTACTGTCTTGTACACATTTCCCTTCATTCTTGCTTTTATCACACATCACACCAAAGAAAATTAGTGAGCGCATATAAATTAAGATTTATTTTAGAAGCCTTCAAAATACCATTTTTTTAAATCTATTCTATGTAATAAACCCTGAATTCCGAGTTTTCATTTCAATGAGGCACAAGCATAAAATTACAAGTAATAAATGCTTGAAATATTTCACTCTATCCATAATGAATCCACATAATGTAGAAATTCGCTTTTCAAAATTGGTGGCAAATATTGGTTTTTATAGTATTCTACATTTTGTATCTGTATAGGACCCAGAAATCTTACTTAGACTGTAAGTTCTGCTGATTAATGTCATATTTTGGTCCATCACGAGGAAACAAAATAAATACAATGTAATTAATATGCAGTACAGACCAAAACTTTGGACACACCTTCTCATTCAATGCGTTTTCTTTATTTTCATGACTACATTGTAGATTCTCAATAGAGGGTATCAAAACTATGAATGAACACATGATGTATAAAATGACTGTATATACTTAAACAAAAAGGGTTAAATAACTGAATACATGTGTTATATTTTAGATTCCTCAAAGTAGCCCCCCTTTGCTCTGATTACTGCTTTGCATTCTCTTGAGCTTCAAGAGGTAGTTCCCCGAAATGGTTTTCCAACAGTCTTGAAGGAGGTCCCAGAGATGCTTAGTACTCACCCCAAATCATCTCAATTGGGTTCAGGTCCGGTGACTTTGGAGGCCAGGTCATTTCACAATTTTTTGTAAAAGTACTGCATAATTCCATATGTGTTCATTCATAGTTTTGATGCCTTCAGGGAGAATCTGCAATGTAAATAGTCATGACAATAAAGAAAACGCACTGAATGAGAAGGTGTGTCCAAATTTTTGGTCTGTACTGTATTACATTGGGTTTTCATTAATATTTCTTAATTTACATATACAGCCAAGCTAAATGTCTATTCAGTTTCTTACATAAGGAACTGCGTCTCGCATCCATCCATCTTGACTCACTTTGAAGTAAAATTGCTTCCTGTTGTAATTAAAGAATCCAATAGATGTTTTCTAGCTGCAAGACACGACAGGTTACGCCGAGCTTATCAGTAAGGCGTGGGGAAATTCCTCTATAACACGGTTCCATTCCTACTTTGGAATCAACAAGGATAAAGTGTGTTGGCTGGTGGTAGGAGACATTACAGGTAAACTAAATCTGAGCCAAATAACACTTGAAAGAAAAATGACCTTTGCACTGGTGCTGCATACAGTATGTGTTTGTGGGCTGACGGCCTATCTTCATACCTCTCTGCACAGAATTTAAACTCTTATCTCCCATCGCCGCATGAGAAGACTCCCATTGAGGAGCCGTCTCTTTGAAATTCCTGTTTGTTTATGTCAGGCACTCGTGTGTTTCAAGTATTACATCTTTTATTTCGCTCTCCTGAATTCCCCTTCTCACTCGCCTCAGTGGTATTCCGAGGCAACTCCCTCTCTCCTCTTCACACTTCCACTCCTACAGACACACAATTTAATGACTCGAAAGCACACACTTGTCAGTAAGAGCGAAGATAATGAGGGACAACAAGCCCACTTTTATGTGAGGAGCTAATTCGTCAAATATATTGAAAAAAAACAAACAAATGCCCTTTTTATTTACATTGCTTTCTGTCAGGTTAATTAGGTATTCAGAGAACACATCAGAAAAGTCAGCCATGTCAATAGAAAGAAAGCCAAAGAGACAATTAGAGCTTTAGTAGATGTCCATGAGTCAATCTCTGAGACTCTTGTTCAATTAAGACCTAATGAGCCCTCTGTAGCTGTTCCCAAGTTTTCTCACAGAATCCCATGAATGCTAGAGATTTGTTTATGCTTTTCAGTAGTCTCCCAAATTCCCCCAATGGCTGAGGCTTTGTTTAAAGCAAAGATTCCTGTAAAAACAATCACACTCAGAATTAAATGGGTTCTCAAACCTGGACTTGCCAGCTACATGCTGTACCACAGTTTATTTATACTAAACTATACTACCGTTGTATCCACACATATGCACGTTGTATAACGCCTTTATACTCATCGAGGTTTACGCTGATTACTTTATCTAAAAATAGCAGCTAGTTTAACATCTTGATTTATAGTTTTGCTGTAGCTGTTCATTTTAAAGTCTAATTAAATGAACCAGAAGTGTTTGAACTGACAGAAGTCTTGTAAATCACATAAAGTCAAATCCTCAATGCCCCTGTCCACTGCCCTCTTTTCTCCTTTGGTTGGCTCTAGCTCCGCAGAGAGAGCAGCCCATGCCGCCTCCTATCTGACAGCTGTCTAAGGCCGTTTTCACGTGTGGCCGTGCCAGAATATGGCCAGAGAAAATGCTAATTTCTTCTGTTTAGATGGCACGTATTTGACCCGTATTGGAATCCAGTGTGTTACTACACCTAAACAGCAGGTGGCGGTATACAAATAAGTCTGTAGTTATCCAACAAACAAGGGAGTGAGAAGTACCAACATCATAAAATGAGCGACAGCCTAGAATGTAAACAAACTGGTCTACTGGTCAACTGCTACCTGAAGCCATCTACAGGGTGAGTGTTGTAGTAAACCCGCCGTTTTGTAATCTGCTGTGTTGCTGTGGGATGCTTAAACCGTGTTGTTTTGGTATTTTTATGGTCGCGAGGTGATTCTGTAATTTCGGCCGGCGGTGTCATCATTTCCGCGTGGAGGGCGTCTATTGACTACAACAGACTCCCGTACCATGTGAAAACGCCCTAAAGCATCACTAAATGAGCATTAGGATCATTAGATGGTGTCTATCAGTGCATATTTCAAATAATTTAATGTCGATTTAAAAAAAATACTTTTTAAATTTTGTAAAGTAAAACTTTCCCAAATGTAACAGTTAGGGATGCACCGACACTGATGCTGGTATTGGGTATTAGCCTCGACACCATCTAACGTACTCGAATCAGTATCGGTTAAGGTTAACCAATACCATGAACTGATATTTAAAATGTGAAAACTCAACAATTTCACAGAAAATTTTAATTTTTCACTTAAAATTTTTGTTTTTGTAGTAATATTTTTTTATCATATTCATCACCATTTGCTGTAAAAAGCAGAGAAGAAAATCAAACCTGCTTTCAAATTCATTGCATTTTTTTATGTGTGGGAGAAGTATCGGCATTTGTATTCGGTATCGAAAAGTACTCTGATGCAAGTATTGGTATCGTATCGGTGTGAATAAAGTGGTATCGTTGCATCCCTAGTAACAGTGATTTGTGGTCAGCGGTTTTATACCTAGAGCATACTCTTATCATTTTAGGAGGGTTAGATGCCATCAGAAATACATTTTCATTGATTTTATTAAAAGCGAACAAAAACGATTGAAGTGTTGTCAGTTTACATATTTAACATTTGAGACAATAATAGAAGCTCATAAATTTCTGATCGGCCAATAAAATCTAATAATAGATGTGAGACGATTGACTCGTCAATTAATGCACTTTTACAAGGGGTTCTTTCTAAAACAGACTATAAAAGTGATAACTACACGACCATTAATGCACACAAATGTAGCATCTGCAAAGTAATCACAGGCGTCTGATTTATCAGGGAGACGTGTTAGTGGAAACACTTCTCCACTGACTGAGTCATGCATTGAACCCAATGACAGAATCAGAATCCCCCCTCTACCTTCATGTCACTAAACAAGAATGCCCCCTGATACATCACGTCTGAACATGTTGAAAGAAGAAATCCCTCCATTGAACCGGAACACTCTGAGACGTTTGAGGTTACATTTCGTTTTCTCCTTTGTTTGAGCTGACCTGAAAGCAGTCAGACGTGGTCGATGCAATATTCAGGAGACTCAATATCTCCTCAGAGAATCAGGCCGGTGAAGCAGTTAGCCAATGACTCATTCTGAGTCATACAAGCACATTGTCACAGAGGGAAACTTTGGGACATCCAAAAAACTAATTATGCAGGGAAAGAATTTATATTTGGGTCTAATCTCTGTCGTCTGCTGAAACTTGCTTGCATAATAAATCATGCTGAAGTGAATGGAATACTTTGTGCAACTACAAGTAAAACATTTTAGAAAAACTTTTAAGTTTATTCTTAGTGGTTTAAAAACGTTGCTCTTTACTAATCAGCTACCTTCGTGTCCTAGGGCAGTTTCTTGTACTATACAAACACACAAATCACCTGTATCCACATCTATTTGTTGGTAAAAAACAAAACACCATCTATCTTGTTTTTGTTTTTTTCAGTTTTTATAGAATAAGAAAAATTCTAGCCCAACATTGGTAATAAAAGAAGTTTAACTAATCAGGAAAATATAACTTGTTTCTCTGTAATATCAATCCAGTTGAACTTTTTCATAGTATATTGATGAAACACTTCGTTATTTCATTATAATAAACATATATATATATATATATATATATATATATATATATCGCTTTCTTGCCTGCCGCTGATGATTTCCCATCAATTCCGAGATCAATTCTTGCAGTGTCTCTTTGCCGTTCCAGGTACTGCAATTTTCTGGACTGAGATGTCTGAGGTTTTTCCTGGAATCTATTGAAGCCATTTCTCCAGTTTGGGGTTCACTGCCCCGAGTGCTTCATTTACAGATGGAATACATACAAAAGATTTGTATTATTCACATTTGTAATATTTTATGTAGACAAAATTACAAATTTTGGAACGCATAGTCAATCCCAAGAGCCATATCAGATTTAAAACTTTAATGCATCACACATTAAGTGGCTAAGAGCTACCTGTGATTATGTACCTCGCCAGTGGGGGTATTTGTGTTCACATGAAGCACCGTGAGAAGAACCCTTCCTTTAACCATTTGGCTCCGCTGGGTCAAGGCCTCATGGGGCTTCATCTCACAATCATTACGTTATAACATGGAATTTAACACATAGGTTGACCAGTGGATGGTAAGGACTACAAAAAAAATATATATATATATATATATATATATATATATATATATATGTTTTATATATATATATATATATATTAAAGCTTTTTTTAGGCTTCAAAGTACAGGATGAAACAGGAATTTTAAGTGAACCTATTTTATCTGACAAGGCCTTTTGTTAATGAAGGCTCATTTAACATAAGACAATATTTTGTTCGGAGTTTTTCTTGCAGTCTTCGTACATTTTCCTACTTAGAACACAACTGTCTTTTAAACTCTAACTTGTATCGATGCTGGAATTTCTTACCCTTCCACCTCGCAGGACAAGAGTAACAGAGGTAGGTAATCAACCGTAGGCCCGGTTCACACAGTTTTTTTTGTTGTTTTTTTTTTTACCATCGCAAAGAACTGATTGATGTCACATTGTGCAAGCTCTAGACGTGGGAAACTGTACCATCCAAGATCTCAGACAATCTAACGGCGTAAAGTTTTGCCCTTGCAGGACAGACTAGCATCACGAGCATACATTGCAGATAAACGTGCATCACTAAAAGCAGACAGATGGCAATGATAAAATGTGATAGACACTGTTTCAAAAGCTTATAAATTTGGCTTCTTTGTTGCTTCACATGCTCTTGTATGTCGCCTGCATTGTTGTTAAAATGGATACTGCTGCTGTCCCATCATACTTTTCATCACTAGTTTTTCGTGTCACGCCCTTGGTATATTTTCAGTGGTCGATTACAGACTATTATGGCAGGTTTTCTGACTCTGCTTGAAGACAGTAGGAGGCTGGACTTGAATGTAAGAGAGCACAGTTTTTTGACAATACTCTCTACACTACGACTCTATTAATGATGACAGATTTGACAAAATGGCAGAAAAAACTCAAGGTTCTAACCAGGTTTTGCAGACGGCTAAAACAGAGATTTTGAGTTGTGGTAACAAACCTGCATCTGGGCTTTCCTAACTAGCCTAAAGGGATAGTAATATTAGTGCATGTAAACTTTTGAATGAAGTAAGTAATACAAAAAAGAGAAAAAAATTCGTTTGGCTTTTAGCAAATAGAAATATTTTGGCAATCATAAATTACCAAATATTTTTGAAAGATTTTGTATGATTTAATGTCCGACAGTAGTGAAAAAAACTGTCTTTAAGTTTATGTAAACTGGTTTCAGCTGACTTTAGAAACAAAAAGCTGCCTTGCAGAAAGTTGAATAGGAACAAAATATTGCTCTGTCAAGAAAGTATTGGAACTGCAGTATATGGAACATCACTGATGAGTCAGTTAAGTGAGACACAGTCACGATGCTAAGGAAGATTATCTAATGCTGATGAAATATCCTCAGACATTTTGCTGCTTCTACTGTAATTGGCAATGATGTTTCTGAAGCATCAGACTGAGACTTGGCATGGGCAAATGCATATTTGTAAATGCCTTGTTCTAGGTTCAGTGCTGATAAACGTTCAAAGTTGAAGAACATGACATACTGTTAGGAAAAATATCTTGACCTTAACACCCATTTGGATAATGTGCTAGAATCAGATTTAAAATAACTTCATACCATTGCGTATTTGTTTTTAGATTTATAGCTGCTACCCATTTCTTTAATCTTAATTTATCGTATCAAAGGCTATTTAATTTATTAAATGTATATTTTAACCTAATAGGATGAGTACGATTCTCATCTCTAAAATGACTCCCGTGTTTTTTTGTTTTTGATTTTGTGACCCTTCGGATTTGCATGGTTTCAATAAACTTATTAATGCTTACAATACAACTCGATATTTTATATCAATCCCTAATCCTAAGGCTCCTCTCAATATTGCAGCATTCACAAAGGTTTAAAAGAAACATAAAATGTTTCTTCTTATTAAGCCGTCAAAAAGAAATATTTCATTTCTTCCTCCTCTTGACATTAAGTGCAAGCTGTAGAGCTTCCAGCACAGTTCCCCTCCCTTCCCGCCCCTTACTTTAATTCAGCAGAATTAGATGTAGAGGATTCTGTAATGGCCCCCTGGAGGCATGAAATTATGAGTCAGAGAAAGAACAAAATAATTACCATCAAGGCTTTGGGCCTCAACCAAAAGCACATTATCCACTTCAAAGACTGAGAGAAAAATGCAAACACAGAAGCAAGATAAACGAACCCCCTGACCAACCATTTCTACAGACGTCTTGTTTATGGCAAAACGACTTTTAATTAAATGATTTTTAAATGTATATTTTAATATGTAGGTTTAAATTAATGGCTGTTTGTAATATGTCACCATTCACAAGTTTAATTTATAGTTCACTATCAGCAGGTAAGAGGGACAGTATACAATGTTCCACAAATAGTATCAAGACCATATTAATTTTCTTTAGAAGAAAAATTGTGTCATAAATACCTTATTTTACAATTTGTTTCAGAAGAGATCCAATACTGGATACTAAACACGTTAGACTAACAAAAAATAAACTGTATTCTTTCACCAGTGTTTTCCAAACCATAGTCCTCAAGACGCACCGTCCTTCATGTTAAAGAGGTCTTGCGGCATTAACACATCAGATGATTGTAGTTCAGCAAAAGCCTGTTAAATCAGCCATCAATTAAAGCCAGCTGTGATGAAGCAGGGAAACATCTAAAGCCTGTGGCCACGAAGACCGAGTTTTGAAAAACTTGCTTTAGAGAACAACTGAGGAATAAACAAACTTTTTTTATTTTAATTTAGGCATTTATCAATAGAACCCTTTGATATAATGGGTTTTGAATGAGCATCTACATTTTAAAGCATATAACTTTTAAAAAATAGCCTCTTTGGTTTTGATTCTTTATCTATGCAGATGTACCCACAAGGTAAATGGTATTTCTTTGCTTTAGCTGTTTTTAATAAAAATTTTCTTTAAAGCTACATATATCCCAGTAAAAATTGTGTTATACATGATTCAGAATTAATCATTAATATGACAAAAGCCTCTTTCAGATCAACTTTTTACAAAATATAGGTAACGAAAAATCTATTTGTCCTTTCAGGTCATTTAAGTCAATAGAGATCAGAGTTCATGTGAGCTTTCAGAGCATGTAGGTATGGCTGTAGAACCAAGCGGGTGTGGCTTCAAGTTTGCAGTATTTACTGGAGCAATACCTAAATCAACTGGATTTCATTTTGGGCTATCAGTAAAAGGGTCATTTTTTATAAATTTCTTGTTTGTTAAATTTTGAACCCTAGCCATGGCAGTAATCATGGAGAGAAGAACTCGGAAGGGAGTATTGCTAATGATTAATAACAAAACAGATAATGCCTTATTACTGGCGGTAATTCTCCTGCCTTCATTGACTCACACGATATGGATATACGCTGATCAGACTGGATATAAACTTCTCCCAAATGGCTCCAAGTGGCGCCAAACTTGTCTGTGTGAGTAACTGAACAAACTATTTGCTAAAAATAAGTTCCAGGTTGAAGAAAAATGAACTTTCCCTTTAATTGACTTACTGCTATAATAATTATATTTCTACTACTGCTAAGGCCACTCAGTGCGTTTGCCTGCAGCAAGAGAAAATTGAATTATTATGTCAGACTGATATCAGACTTTTGAAATACATTTTTACACCTTAGCTCGACTTGAATCAAACCAAACTGGAATTTGACCAATCTTATTATTCTACCCAGATAATGCGACTGGGAATCGCATTTCTATGCAACCAACCACCCCGCCCCCGCCCATACACGAACACCCCCTTGGGAAGTGAGGAGACGTGGAAGTGCGAATAAACAAGACACTAGTAGTATGAGAAGATTGCGGCAAAGATAAATGTAAGCAATTTCCTGAGTGACATGTAATCTGGGACTAAGCTCTCAGCAAAGGGAAAGCCCTTAGTACGATAACACCAAAAAACTCGACTTAGATGTGCATATAAACGTACAGACAGTGACACACAAACTTTGTGTCCGTGTTATATAGCGGTTCCTATGCATCCTTCTTTACTAAGGCTGTTTTTACATGTGTGGTTGTGCCAGAAACCCGCAGAGAAAAATGCTAATTTTGTCTGTTCACATGGTGTGGGTCTTGGCCCGTGCTTTACATGACGGATAGCAGGTGGCGGTATACAAATAATTTTGCAGCTATCCAACGAACAAGGATGTGAGAAGTACCGACGTCATAAAATGAGCAACAGCCTAGTATGTAAACAAATTGGTCTACTGGTAAACTGCTACCTGAACCCATCTACAGGATGAGTGTTGTAGTAAACCCGCCGTTTTGTAACCTGGTGTGTTGTTGTGGGATTCTTGAACAGCTTTTTGATCTCTTTATGGTCGCAAGGCGATTCTGTAACTTCGGTCGCCGGTATCGTCACTTCCTTGTGGAGCGTGTCTTTTGTCTTAGGTACGACCAGAGTACGGCTTGTGTTCACATGATCCGTATCCACTCGTACCTGGACTCGGATACTACCTCCAAGGCAGGTCTCTCAGGCCGTATCCTGGCACGGTCCAGGCTGTGTTCACATGGTACGAAATAAGTGAATTTTGACCAAATACAGTACCCGAGTACGGACTCGAGTCCCTTGTGAAAATTCCCTAATACTGTACATGTTGCTTTGCTGCCATTAGTCTGAAGGCCAAGAAAATGGGTGGCACTCAAAGGGGGCTAGGTGGGATTTTAGTGAAGGAGAGGCACTTACTTGAGGAATAACTTGAAGAATAGCTCAAGAATATGTTATACTTCTGGATAAATGAATACTACATAACACCAAAGGTAATAGTTTACCTATATGTGTCTATCCTAGATGCTGAGAGGTGTAGAATAGCATGATACAGATCCTTTAAATCTGGATTCCTGAATCAAGGCTTTAGTGATTTTAATGCAGCATACAAATGTCTGCAAAATAAAGCAAGAATGATGCCTGTTTGTTACTATTTTTTATGATCACAAATGTTGCTAAATTGATTTTTTTTTTCTGTTTGGAGCAATCTCCCATACAAACAAATTAAATAGCTGTCTAAATAGTAATGTCAAATTTCATTTTCAACATTACTGATTTTATATGTTTTATGTTTTCATTATTCTTTTACCTCATACATCAATGCCTACTTTGTGGAGTGTAAAATCAATTTAGTGATTCAGCTGTAATGCTCTCTCCTAATCAATAGTTCTCCATAAGACACAATACATACAGGGAGATCTCAGTTGAGCTGCCTGCTTTGGTAAGAATTAGTAACACTCCAGCAGAGGCCTAAAGAAAAATCTATGAGCAATACAAACAAATAAACAACTTTTTGAAAAATATTTGAATCTCAATGCAAACCTGAACTAAAACAGAGATTTGTTGATTTCGAAAACTTTCATAAGAGAGGCAAAGTTGGTAAAGCAAATAAATTAGCATGTGCACTTGACGGTATATATTTTCACATTTTAAAGATAAGCCCACATCCTGCAGGCCTCTCTATGAATGCAATTTTTGTACCTTTTGGTTTGAATGGATGAAAATTAGGGACAGTTTGGACTGCTTTAAAATGAGCAAAGCTATTTCACATAATGAAGGTATAAATCCCCTATTCCAGTACCTACTGTTGCTGTAAATGGTTACCTTGTTGTTGTTTATGAATAATGAATCACTCTCACCCACGAGGGTGCTCTTCATATTATGCTAGACTTCTATTTGATTGTCCTATTATATTTTCTGAACCAAAACAAAACGCATTTTTATTATGGTTGAGGACTGAATCTTTTCTTCGTTTCATCAGTTTTCCTGGCTCTAAAGATCAAATTTGGTACACAAAATGATCAAAATTATTTTCAGAGCTTGTATGAGGAAAACAACAACAAAATGTCATTTGGTTTAATCTGACAGGGGTGAACCACAGGGCCTTGAATCATGACATCAATCTTTTCATTGTAGTTTATTTAAAACCAAGATGTTGGTAAGATTATGGAGCAAACTGAGAGATTTGAGCCTGATAAATCAGCACATGAAATAAGGCTTGTCTGATTTCCGGCCAAGAACTTGATAATGATGTTATCTGCTAAATAGTATCAAGACACAATGAAAGAGATACAGGGTAGTTAATACTGGAAAACATTAAACGTAATCTGAAGGGATCATTTGATAGTGTTTAAAATCCTAAAGTCTAAGGGGCAGTTTAAAATCAACCAAATAACGGGTACGGGTGAGTGTGTGTTTTTCCAACTGGACTGGTGCATTAGCACCCACTGGAACTGTAAATCGGTACATATACTCATTGACTCACATAGCAAAACTTCACTGAATGATTTGTTTAATTTCCTTTCAATTCAGATTGGATTTGTGTTTGTGTGTGTGTGTGTGTGTGTGTGTTTGTATGTGTGTGTGTGTGCAGCGCAGATTTTTTTCTAAGCGAAGACCTTGTCAGCAGTGCACAATTGTGTATGCGCCCAGTTTAGGGGGAACAGTGGTTACAGGTATTTACTTAAGACAAAAGGCATCAAAACTATTCTTCTCCACATGGTAGTCCACATGGTAGTCCACAAGGTGATGGTGATAAACCTCAACTTGTTTGCCAACCTCTATACAGTCAAAAGAAAATAGCTTAGGGATGCTAATTGCCAGCCTATCCAAATCTATTGCCAGCCTATCCCTTGCAAACACTATTGAACAGTCTTACTCTCCTATTAATAGTTAGATTAGTTGCTAGTTTCAGAATGGATATAGCCTCCTGCAGCAGGGATGTAGTCTTAATTTTGGCCCCAGTGACTGTGCCATAATCATCTATCACTAGAACCGGATTGTAGGACTTGAGTTGTCTCCTACAAAGGTTAGATGTCCAATCTGCAAGGCCAAATTTTTAGCACAAAGTCAAGCCTGTTGCAAAAGTCAAGCTTGTGTAGTTTGGAACCTGCCAGGCCTATCACCTTTTAGTACCTCTGTTTGTGGACATGATATCAAGGCCCAATTAAGGAGAAGTTGTTGCCTGACTTGGAACTTCAGGCCTGTCTAGGTATGTGGTTCTTTTGGGACATGAGTTTCATGCCGTGTCCACACGTAGCCGGGTATCTCACAAAAGGAGAGATTTTTCTACGGTTTGGCCTGTCATCCACACGTGAAGGCATATTTTACGTTTAAAAAAAAGACAACAAATCTTTTTTTAAACTCCGTCCAAAGGGGGATCTGCATTTTCTCTCTTTTCAGTATCTGCCTGTGAACGGATGAAAACTGAGTCTTAAGTGCCATGACGTCACTATCTGCGACAAAAAATGCTCCTTCGCATCACTTGTGCAACCTGTGTTTCCACTCACAAACAGCATTTATGCCCTCAGAGCTGTGTTGGAATCATCAATTGTGACAGTACGTTTTGATTGATTGCTATTACAAGCTCTATGATAGCTGCGTACTGAAGTTAGAGGATAGGAAGTTACTCTGAGTGGATAGGATTTGGGAGAAGTACTGCCCCCTACAGGTTTGCCATGTCTATGAATGTGCTGAAAAACACATTTTTCCCGGTATGTGTAGATGGAGATTTCTTTTTAAAGGAGCAGTAGAAAATCTTCATTTAAAAAAACCTGGCTATGAGTATGCATGGTGTTAAAGTGCATTGGAGCTTTTTGCAGAAGGGTGTGCATAAGCAAAAAAGAAAAATACATTTTCTAAGTCTGAGGTCATAGGTCTTGAGCAGAAAAAAGGATTAGGTGGAATGCACCCTCTGGCTTAGGAGTAAGACTCAAGCTGAGGGCTTTAAGTTTTTAAAAGTCATGTTCACAGATAGTAGGTTGAAGCAAGCAATGTATACAGGCATTGCAGTCTTGTTGGCAGGAATGTGTATGCTGCTCCAGTCTGTCAGTATGTTTATATGCAGCAAGAGAAAGTTGAATTTTTTTGCTTTAGTCCAGCTGAAATCAGACTATTAAAATGCATGTATGCACCTTAGTCTGGCTCGAGTGGAACCGAACTGGAGTTTCAAAAGGTCGGCTATTCTACCCAGATAATCCGATTGGAATTGAACTTCTCTGAAACCAGCCCCACCGCCCCTGTCCCCACTCGCGAACCCCCTCAGGAAGTTAGAAGAGGCGAAAATGCGACTCAGCACTAACAACAGTAGTGTTATAAGAGGCGTAAGGTGTCTAAGACAAACGTAAGCGGCCAATAAGTGCATGTTTAGACTTACAAAGAGGCAATGCGTTGTGACTGTGAATATCCTGCTTTAACTCCATCGACTTCCCTCCACCAGCCTCACTTTACGGCCTGAATGCAGCTTGAAGCTAACCGCTATAAGGCTAATGGTGCGTTCAGACCGCACACTTTGTTCGCTTCAACCAACAGTCCCAACGCATGTTGTTTTACGTGTATACATGTTTAAGCTGAAGCTTGCAAAGCACGTGGGTAGTTCTTTCTCTGCCGGATGTTTTAAACACTAGCGGATGGTGAATGGCTAGACATCGTCGACTTTGGCGACGTCACTACAGTGAGACGCTCTGACCGGTTGCCGCACTGCGTCAAATCTGTCAAAGATCAGCTAGCAGAAATGTTTGCGTTGCTTGCGTTTGCTACGTTGCCGCTTGAAACGCAAGTAACGCTTGAAAAGGTGACGGATCCAACGCACACAATGCACCGCAGAGACTCTGACGGACCTCTGATGGACTCAAACATAGACTTTGCATGAAATCTTGCCATAACTGACGATGACCTTTGGGACGGTGTGAACGTAGCATAAAACGTAGGGGCGCTCGTCATCTTCTATCATCAGGGAGTCGAACGTACTTCATTTAATAATTCGATTCCCTGAGTGGCATATAAACTAAGACTTGGCTCTCAGACAGGGGGCAAGCCCTTAGTCTGATTACTCCAAAAAGCTCGATTTAGATGTGCATGTAAATGTACTGTGTGATGGTGAAGAAAGAGCTGAGCAGAAAAACTAAGAAAAAACAATTCTCTCCGTTTATCTCGACCTCTATGTTTTAGCTCTCATCTACATTCATGAGGGTTGTCTGGGTCGCTCTCCTGGATCAGAGACTGCACAGTCCAATCTCAAATGTGTGGGAAAAAATGGATAAACTGATGTTAGGATGGTTATAACATCATTCCCAAAGTTGGGTTCTGACTCACAAGGCGAGCAAAATGAAAGTTAAGCTCATTCTGGGCTTTGATAAGAAACATGTCTTAATTACACAGCATATTGTGAATATAACTTTTGTGCTTGAGAGAGCAATTTTAACAATATGAAACCTTTCATCAGATTCTAAAGTAATTGGCCAGAGGGATTAAAGTTGTTTGTTTTAATAGGATGATCTTCTTGAACAAGAAAATCTGTATGAGTTTGCTTTGCCAAATTTTTAAATATTGGTTCTATTTTTGCATAAAATAAAGTTTAGAAAACATTGTGTTTGTTGGTTCCTTCCAAATTGCTGGCTCGTTTCTCTACTACAATCCTTCAGCTGATTTACCATATGTCACTGCAGTGAATCTAGATGCGGGAAGCCTACACAAAAAAGCAATGGGAAAAAAAGCCCTGGGAGGAAGTTAGACATATGCGTAGGGAGATAACTTATTTATCCTTAGCCTCACTTATGGAATGATCAAGATAGTACCTGGCAAGACTTCAGTTTCTTTTCACCATGTTCTCTCTATAGTTATGACCAGAGACAGAAATTCAGGCTGATCCTTTGAAAATACTGGCTCAGCAGGACACTCTGCTTTGTGGCATTATGAAAAGTGTCAATCAAATAGCAGTAAAGCAGCAGCTCACTGAAATACAGGAAACTTACTCTGCAGGGTCTTCAATTTTTTTCCTGTACAGTATTGCAGCACCTAATGTTTGATTCATAGAAGTTAAAGTACCGGCGAATGAATGTCTGGACACCATGATTTTTGTATGGATGCAAAGATGAAGTTTCCATTGATTTGTGGATCACATTAAGGCCCAAATGGGCTAAGATTTCTTAGGAATGGGGGCTTGCACATCTGCTCCTTTCCACCGTGGTAGCCCAAAATGCCTTTTTTTGTGCATATGTTTTATGTGTGTTTTGATTTGGAGAGTGTGCATACAACTATTAATAATAACTTAACGTAATAAAATTATCTAGCCACCATCAGTCTTATGGTGACAAAACATTACCTGTTCTTTTACTAACAAGCATTTGTCCTGAGACAGCTGAATCAAATAGTTGAATTCCTCACTCACAGCCACTACAGAAGCCTGATAATGAGACATTCATATGATTCAGCTGTGTTAGAGCAGGGATGCATCATAAATGTTGCAGGATAGGTAGCTGTTGAGGAATGGACTTGGCCATCCCTTGCCTAAGTCCCACCCGCGGGCCGTAGGAATGTTAAGGGGTAATTTTCCCCTACTTTCTGCCTTCTAAATTCTATTAACCCATTCATATTTTATATCTTTAAAAAGCTAAGAGTCTTTTGATTATAGTTATGCATACCAGCAAGTGCTTTTACCTACATTCCCTCCCCCCAAAAAGAGATAAGATATGCATCTTACCCTTTAAGGTCCAGTAAACGTGACATAAACCGATCCATCTCAAACAAAAATGTTTTCTTACATCCACAAAGGTCCGATTGAAGTCCTCCCAAAAGGTGATTAGTCCAGGACAACAATGAAAGTGATAAAACCGTACAAAAATAAAAAAATACGCCTTCAGAATGTATAGTCCATACTAATAGTTACCTGCCACTAACGTTCTGCTTCCGTTGACGTCACTTGCGCCTACAAACGTCACTGCACATCCCCACATGTCTATGCATTCCCACAAACAAAAAAACAACTTCCTCCATGTATCCTCTTCCAGGGCAATCTGGCAGCCAGTTGCTGATGAATGGAAAGTCTCGTTCCTCCTATGTGAGTGAGTGAGTGAGTGAGTAAGTGACTCGAACTAATTGCGATCCGCAATTCTGCGTCAAGGGGGCTAAACCCCATGTCAGCGACTTGATGCAGTCTGCTAGGAATCATTACATAGAAAAGTTTTAACTGATTGGAATGTTTGTTTAATTGTATTAAAATGACTTTTCCTGTAAAGTGCCCTGAGATTACATTTGTTGTGAATTGGTGCTATGCAAATAAAAGTTAACTGAATTGATTTGATGATTGATGCATCGAATAGCCAAAAGAAAAAAAGCTGTAGATGCAGATATATGACATGATGGGTTTACATAATTGTTGTCAAGGTTAGTCATGAGCGTAAAATTGTGTATCCAGAAAGAGACATGAGATGTTCACACACAGGGCGCACAATTTACATAGCATTTCAGACGTGTTGTTGTCAAATTGCAACTTTGAAGCGACATTTTTGTGAAAATAGAAAATAATTATTCTGACAATGTATTTTATGCAGTGAAGACTAACACATGTTGGTATAAATAATGCATATGGCATACTTTTGGGCACCTTTGACCTGTAGTTTGAAACATATGTGCGCACTATTCAATTTTTTGGCATACAACTGTCAAATTTGGTGTGGATAAAGTTAACAATTCAGGCATGTTTTAGGTCCCCAATTTATTCTAAAGCCACTTTTAGAGCCCGTATTCACTAGAAAATAAATAGGCGAACATAAAATGTAATCTTTTTCAGGGTATGCAAATGAATATTGGGTGGTACAAATAGCACTCCTTAGCATTCATTATTTTATAATTCAAAAAGAATGTAAATGACTGAGACTATGAAAGAAATATGTGTAGGAAAGCAGTTTCCTACCTTTGTTTCCCATTCATTTTCGGGAAATCAGTCTGTTCTCTCACAGCCTATAAGGTGGGAAATAGAGAATAATAAATGAGAGGTTAGAGTTGGACTATTATTGAACATGTTTAATAGTTATGTGTATTGCTTTACTTATATGCCTTTTTTATCAGGTGTTTGTAAGGAATTTCTTTTTATTTCTCATTGTAAGCCAATATAGACCTGATGATTGACAGTAAATGGAGCCTAACAAATTTACGGACAGTGGTGTGAAACCTGCTTAGGTGTGCTGAAGCAGAAAAACCAAATTAGAAAAGCTAATTGTGTCTTTGTGTTTGTTTTTTAAGGGCTTATCTTGATCTGTGGGTGTTCTTCATCTCTTCCCACTGGAGCAATAACACCCCCGATCCATGCGGATGAATTCCAAACAACCACCCACTTTATCCAGGCTTTGGATTAGATTTCTTACAGTTAAAGGGAAACAAAATAAAAAAATAAAAAACATCAAGACAAACACTCTTAACAGAAAAAAGAACTTTAGAACTCTGTACTGGATGCTCCCATATCAAATTTAAAATACCTCTGTTACTCAGAAAAAAGCAAGCAGTGATACAAGTCAAGTTCCTCAATCGAAAAAAAAATGTCCTTCATTATAAATAAAAATGTATTTTAACTCAATTATTCCAACCTAGATTGATCATAAATATTTAGCCAAACCTATAATTCATGTATCCCTTTATTTTTGTAAAGATTCAAATACAGATCTGCCTCCTTTCAGGTTAAATAACTCACTGCATGTGCTAAATCTTATTAGATTATCCATTTCATTTATTTATCTATACTACCAACCATGCCTGCCAGAAGGGTATATGATGCCTGCTGACAAGGCAGATTTAGATGTATATGTTGCATATTGAGTCATTAAATATTCCTTTGCATCTGGGCTTCAAACATGTGCAGTGCCTCTTCTGTTTATTTGTCAATTCATTTCTACATGTCTGGATTGCAGCGCAACCACAAATCAGTGTTTCTGCTGATTAGTCAAAGAGATGAGCTGAGTCAGATCCTTCAGAACAGCATCAAAGGATGATTAAGTGATGGGACGGACACATGTTTGCCTGTGCAAAATTTTTTATGTTTTCATCTATCAGACGTATTTTGAGATGTCTCCATTGCACTGTTAAACGATCTTCATTTTCTTTTTCCAAACCAACAGTAAAAGACAAAGCTGTGTGTCTGTTGATTTTAATGAATGTCTGTTGTCAGGGCAACAGCGGCCTAAACATCTGCCCTTCTCAGGCGGATGATGAGAGTTTTTAATCACTCCAACGCAGACACTGCCCTGTTTACATCAGCGGGGAAACATCACGTTAACACGTCTGAGGTAATGACAGGGAAGTCTGTTTGCTCTTTGTATCAGCCTCAGCATACATAGCTCTGCTTGACAGTATATGAGAAAAATCCTTTTATGGTTTCCTGGCAAAAAGCACGTGATGACAACATGACTGATTAGTCTAATGAAACCAAGTTAAACTTATAGGAAAAAACTCATACGGATGATATTTATATTTTGAAAACAAATTGACCTTATCTGACCACATCGCAAATTCAATCCAAAACAGATGTTGATATTATTTCCAGCAACTTACAAAGGAAGTTAAACCACTTCCACCACTCCTATATATAGTGGCACATTGTGAAACTCTGAAGACATCTAAACCGGCAGGGCAAGAAAAAAGGACACTGATCAGTAAAGCAGCAAAGAGGACCATGGAATCTCTGAAGTAGTAGCAGAAATCCACAACTCAGATAAATAATCTATTCACAGGAAAACTTTCAGTTATGAAGTCCATCAATTTGGGCTTTGTAGATGTGTTCCAAAAGGAAAGCCAGTATTAGAAAAGCCAGTTAGAGACAAAGAAAAACATGTAAAGGTAGATTATTTGGTCAGATGAGACCAACATTTATCTTTGTAGAACTACATGCAATAGAATGCGTGCACATCAACCTAACCATGAAACATGGTGGCAGCAACTTCTTGCTGACAGAGATGAGAAGATTGGTGTTAAATAAAGAAAAATTCATGGCAAAAATCCTAAGCAAGCAGCCAAGATGCAATAGACATAGCTTAGATAGAATAATGTTTATCTATTAGAATGGCCCAGTCAAATTCCAGTCTGATATTACTGCCAGTCTCATATACAGTAGGGCAAAAAAGAATTTAGTCAGCCACAAATTATGAAAGTTCTCCCACTTAAAAACATAACGGAGGTCTGTTTTTTAAATCACTGGTATACCTCAACTATGAAAGACAAAATAGGGGCAAAAAAATCCCAAAATAACCTTTTTTAAGAATCTATTTGCAAATTTTGGTGGAAGATAAGCATTTAGTTACCTACAAACAACAAGATTTCTAGCTCTTTCTCGATCTGGAGCTCTACGTATGATATGACCCCATCAGATCAAAATGATCACAAGAATGGTGAGCAAAAATCCTACAACCACATGGGGGGAGTTAGTGAATGACCTGCAGAGAGCTGGGACCAAAGTAACAAAGGCTATTATCAGTAACACTCCACGCCACCAGGAACCCAAATCCTGCAGTGCCAGACGTGTCCTCCTGCTTAGGCTAGTACATGCCCAGGCCCATCAGAAGTTTGCTAGAGAGCATTTAGATGATCCAGAAGAGGATTGGGAGAATTTCATATGGTCAGATGCAATCAAATTAGAACTTTTTGGTAAAAACTTTACTTGTGTTTGGAAGAGAAGGAATGCTGAGTTACATACAAAGATCGCCATACCTACTGTGAAACATGGGGGTGCAGAGATCATGCCTTGGGGCTGTTTTTTCTTCAAAGGGACCAGGGTGACTAATGTAAAGGAAAGAATGAGTGAGGCCATGTATTGTGACATTTTTGAGTGAAAACCTCCTTCCATAAGAAAAGGCATTGAAGATAAAATTTGGCTGGATTTTTCAGCATGACAATGATCCCAAACACATTGCCTGGGTAATGAAGGAATAGCTTCATAAGAATCATTCCAAGGTCCTCTAGTGGCCTAGCTAGTCTTCATATCTCAACCCCATTGAACATTTTTGAAAGGGAGTTGAAAGTCTGTGTTGCCCAGCGACAGCCCCAAAATGTCACTGCTCTAGAGGAGATCTGCATGGAGGAATGGGCCAAAATACCAGCAACAGTGAGTGAAAACCTTTGAAGAATTGCATGAAAGATTTGACCTCTGTCATTGCCAACAAATGGTATATAGTAGGGGTCTCCATCCCTAGTCCTCGTTAGCTATTGTCCTTCAGGTTTTAGAAGCATCCCTGCTCCAACTAACTGAATCAAATAATTGAATAAATTCTGCAACATGCCAACAAGTTTGGCAAAGGCCTGCTAATGAGCCATTAATTAAGTTGGAGCAGGGATGCTTCTAAAACCTGCAGGACAGTAGCTCTCGAGGACCAGAGTAGGAGACCCCTGGTGGATATAACAAAGTATTGAAATGAAAAATTTTTATTGACCAAGTGTGCTTATTTTCCACCATAATTGGCACATAAATTCTTTAAAAATCTGACCATGTGATTTTTTTTAATTTTCTTTTCTTATTTTGTGTCTTATAAAGAAAGAAAGAAAGAAAGAAAGAAAGAAACATTTTAGTTGTTTAGGTGTTAAACAGCTAAAAAAAGAACAAACTTACAGTTTATCATGTGGAGGAGGACAGATGACCTGACCTGACCAAATGGAGGGGAAAGAACTGAAACAAAACGTGTTGGAGAGGTGTCAAACTCCACAGGTCTGGGACATTACTTAGAACCATAATGGGAATGTGCGCCTTGGCTTGTTTATACAAATGTTCTTACAAGTTTCTGTTTGTCTGTGGAGGTTGATCTTCACTAACTGTAAATGGAATCAGTGGGTTTTATTAGGGTTAGATAGAGACTTTTGGCAGGTTTGAAGGAGGTGCTGAAAGTTTAAAGCCAAAACAGCTGTGGAAATATATCCAAACACTTCTAAGGATGCCTGAGGGGTGGATCAAAGGAGGAGAACAACACAATGAAAGGCTTCCTCAAAACTTTCTGTCTTCTCATGTGTGTCTGGATAAACTCTCCTTAGGATGAAGACAAGGAATTTAGAGCCTAAGTGTAATATGTAGCAGGGTAGTGTCAAAGCAGCACAAAGTGACAGTCTTGGTACAGAAACAAGTGGGTGCCTTTGATTGAAAACTAATGGTGGGATGTTGACAGGTTTTTGAGAGAAAAATGCTAAGACAGTGAATTCATTCCGATCAAATATTGTCTCCATTTCTGACAAGATATTTAGAACTAACCTTCATTTTGAGTGATGGATGAAACCACAGTTTTATTTCTGTGACAGCTCGAGGTATAGCAGAGATGCAATTAGCCTCGGAGGCATCTAAGCTAACTTTAAGAAGGGACAGAATTTCCAAAAAATGTCAAACGGTTCCATGAGCCTCTTAATTAGGTTTCTTTCTCCTTGCTATCTATTTTTTTTCCTCTTAGTGAAGCAGTATGCAGAGCTACACCCACCACATGTTTAACATAAGCATCTGCATCTCTGGACTGATTCTTATTAAGACAAACAACGTGCTTTTTCACAACAATTGCACAAATAAAAAGAGCAAGGCAAAAGTTAAATACAGGAAAAACAAACAATATTATAGTGGGGGTAATGAGATGGTGGTTAAATCTGCCCATCACCATATGGTAGATTTACATTTTTTGTAACACCGTTGCAGGCGGTTTCATTTCATGGATACCCTGACTCTGCAATGTTTTTTGTTTTTTCGAGAAATGGTTGTGCCCCTCCCTGGGCTCCCACCTTATCGCGGTGTAAGGGTTTGAGTGTCCCAATGATCCTAGGAGCTACGTTTTTGGGGGCTCCAAGCCCCTGGTAAGGTCACGCATGGCAAACTGGTCCTTATCATGATTTGGCTTTGGACTCTGGTGCAGACACACAAACAACTATAATTTATTTGCTTTCTTCTTTACTAACAAGGAACCTAGGTAACACGGGGAGCTCAGATGCACAAGGAACTTGGAAGACAGCCTCCGAGTCTGAAACTGGGAGCCGGGGACAGCCATGGTGAGGGATCAGACAAAGGGCAGCCTGAAGACCCCAATGATGAGTAACATTATTGGATATAGTGTTCCCTCGCCCGGATGGGGGTCACTGGAACCCCACTATGGAGCCAGTCCTGGATGTGGGGCACGTTGGCGAGCGCCTGGTGGCTGGGCCTTTACCCATGGGGCCTGGCCGGGCTCGGCCCGAAGAGGCATTATGGGCCCCCCCCTTCCCATAAGCTCACCACCTGTGGGAGGGGCCATAGGGGTCCGGTGCAGTGCAAATTGGGCGGTGGTCGAAGGCGGGGACCTTGGGGTCCGATCCTCGGCTGCAGAAGCTGGCTCTTTGGACATGGAACATCACCTCTCTGGTGGGGAAGGAGCTGGCGTGCTAGGTTGAGAGGTTCCGATTGGATATGGTCGGCTTTGCCTCGACGCATGGCTCTGGAATCCGTCTCCTGGAGAGGTGTTGGACTCTTTTCCGCTCTGGAGTTGCTCCCGTTGAGAGGTGCCGAGCTGGGGTGGGCATACTTGTTTCCCCATCATTTCGGCGCCAGTACATTGGGGTTTACCCTGGTGAATGAGAGGGTAGCCTCCCTACGCCTACGGGTGGGGGGATGGGTATTGACTATTGTTTGTGCTTATGCACCAAACAGTAGATCACATTATCCACTCTTCTTGGAGTTCTTGGAGGGGGTGTAGGAGAGTGCTCCTTTTGGGGACTCCCTCATTCTGCTGGGGTACTTCTACGCTCACATGGGCAATGAGAGTGAGACCTGGAGAGGCGTGGTTCGGCGGAATGGCGCACTTGATCTGTCCAACAACAAACCCGAGCTGTGTTTTGTTGTTGGACGTCTGTGCTCATTGTGGATTGTCTGTTAACAAACACCATGTTCAAATATAAGGGTGTTCATGTGTGCACTTGGCACCAGAACACCCTAGGCTGCAGCTCGAACATTGACTTAGTTGTCGTTTCATCTGATCTGCTGCCACATGTTTTACACACTCGGGTATAGAAAGGGGGGGAGATATCCACCGACCACTACCTGATGGTGAGTCTGCTCCGGTGGTCGGGGAGGAAGTCGGACAGACCTGGCAGGCCCAAACGTGTTGTGAGAGTCTGCTGGGAATGTCTGGCAGGGTCTCCTGTCAGAAGGAGGTTCAACTTGCACATGTGGAAGAACTTTGAACACATCCCCGGGGGAGGCAGGGGACATAGAGTCCGAGTGGGCCATGTTCCATGCATCCATTGTTGAGGCGGCTGACCGTAGCTGTGGTCGCAAGGTGGTCGGTGCCTGTCGCGGCGGCAACCCTCGAACCCGCTGGTGGACACCAGCGGTGAGGCATGCTGTTATGGTGAAGAAGGAGTCCTATCGGGCCTATCTGGCCTGTTGAAGCCCAGAAACAGCGGATAGGTACAGACAAGCCAAGCGGAGTGTGGCTCGGATGGTTGCTGAGGCAAAAACTAGGGCGTGGGAGGAGTTTGGAGAGACCATGGAGAATGACTTCTGTATGGCTTCGAAGCAGTTCAGGTCCATTATCTGATGTCTCGGTGGGGGGACGGTCTGTTTACAGTGAGAGTGGTGTGCTGCTGACCTCGACACGAGACGTTTTGGTTCGGTGAATGGAATACTTCGAAGACCTCCTCCACCGGCATGCCTTCCTGTTTGGAAGCAGAGTCTGGAGACTATGGGACAAACTCTCCAATCTCTGGCGCCGAGGTTGTTAAAAAGCTCCTTGGTGGCAGGGCTCCAGGAGTGGATGAGATTCACCCAGAGTTCCTCAAGGCTCTGGATGTTGTAGAGCAACACATGTGGACAACCAACCATGCATGCACACACCCACACCTAAGGACAGTTTAGAGTGAGCAATTAACCTGACAGTCATGTTTTTGGACTGTGGGAGGAAGCATGAGTACACACGCATGCACAGGGAGAACATGCAAACTCCATGCAGAAAGGCCCTGGGCCTCTTCAAAGGTTTGACTGAGTAATAGAAAGGCCACACTTCGCAAATATTGTTTAGAAAAAGAACTGAAAATCATTCACAGTGGACTTCTTTCTGTTGGAGTATCACATAAAATCTCAATAAAATACAATGTTTTTAAAATGATAAGATCTGAAACTGCAAAGGGATATTAATGCTTTTAAAAAATATATAACTTAAGTAACCTATGATTAAAGCTCATTGCCAGAGAAATGACAGTGGTTTGGTTTCCCTTAAACCATGCAGGGGTGGAAGCAGGTTTGCCAAAGTAGTGTACCAGTATTTTTGGTTTAGTCTAAAGCATGAGTATTTCATTGTTAGAAAGTATGTGATTTAGGGAGCAAGTCAGAATTGCATTTGAGTCATTTGAAATTTTATCCTAATGTGAACTGAGAAATTTGAGGTTACAGTACAGTTTCTAAGCATGCATTAATCTTGGCTAATCTTTGGCAAAATGTCACTGCAGATTAACATAATGTCCTCTCGGTTGCTTCAAAACTGGCAGGGGGAAAGAGGTTGAAATTGCTACGATTTAGGCTAGAATTACCTTCTACATTCAACTACCTATAGAGTGCTGAAAATGTGTCAAAATAGATTGCTAAGAAAAAAGAGCTCTTGCTATTGCTACTTACTTACAAGATAATCATGTAAGGAATATTAAACAATAAGTCAGGATCTTAGTCTGTTTTAAAGTGCTAAAGTTTGAAAGAGACATTTGATGATAAACAAGATTCAAAAACATTACAGATCAAGTCACCCCACTGCCCCCACCGGAGTCTTATTTCAGCCACATTTCCTGTTTGAAAACTTTGCTAAAAGGAGGCGCTGACTGGCAGACTGAGGGGCGAGGGCTGAGCTGTGATGCTTGCTTGCTATTTCAACTCAACTCATTAAAGAGGCATGGCTGAGACTCAGTTGTTTTTGGACCTCACAGCGGCAGTGCAGCTACAAAAGCTTAATTCAGTCATTTAACTTGAAAGGTGAAACGACTATATGATATAGACTAATTACGTGCAAAGTGAGAAGCTTCAAGCCTTTATTTGAATAATTTGAATGATTATGGCTTACAGTTTATGAAAACTCCAAATTTAAAATCTCATGAAATTAGAATGACGTGAAATCAATAAAACAAGGATTTTAAAGAAATGTTTGACCTCTGAAAAGTATAGTCATGCATATTCAATTCAATCCACTTTTATTTATACAGCGCCAGTTCACAACAAATGTCATCTCAAGGCACTTTACAACAAAAGTCATCTCAATACAATTATACAAACATTCCAATCAGTTAGGTTTTTTTATGTAAGGAATCCTAGCAGATTGCGTTGAGTCATCGGCGTGAGGTTGTGCCCGGATCATGCAGACTCCAACCACAGCAATGCCTCAGCAAACCCTCAAGCTTCTATGGGCTATGGGAAAAACACTGAGAGAAAACTGGGTTAACAATTTAATTAACATTAGGAAAAATATATCTGGAGAGTAGTAGAAAAGAAAAGTAGAAAGTGTGTTAGGGTCAGTTGAGTCTGAAAAAGGATTTTTTTCCCCCCTAATTCTTAAGTCTATTAGCAATGTACGGTGTGAGGGAGATGGAGTTGAAGAGGGATGCCGGACCAGGCTGCATCCTCCACTCGCCGGATCGGGCTGAACACTCCATCTCCCTCTACTCCCCTGCCTGGAAATCCAGGAGGAAAGAAGGAGGTAAATGGGTAAGTATTGTAGTGCTTATGCATCTCTCCTTGCTCATAGGACTGTGCCCTCTCCAGAATCTATGTATTAGAGAGATAATATTATTGGTAAGTGATATAACTGGAGTAGATAAAGGCCCGCTCTTCTGAAGACTCTGGCATTATCTTTGTCCATCACTTTCTAGCTTTAAAACCTGGTGTGAATCTTTTTCTGTCCTGATTCATGATTCAACCTTTGTTCAATTCTCTAATCATTTTATTCTGGTAAATTAATATATTACTGTTAGAAATCGGAGAGGGATTATAAGGTCTAAGGAAGGTTTTAAGCCTAGTGTTAAAAAGAGAGTATCTGCCTCACGAACTAAAACTGAGAGCTGGTTCCACAGGAGATGAACCTGATAACTAAAAGATCTGCCTCCTATTTTACTTTTTGAAATCCTAGGAACTACCAGTAGACCTGCATTCTGAGAATGAAGTGCTCTGTTAGGAACATATGGAACAATCAGATCTCTGATGTACGATGGAGCTTGATAATTAAGGGCTTTATACGTAAGGAGGAGGATCTTAAACTCTATTCTGGATTTAACAGGGAGCCAATGGAGAGAAGCCAAAACAAGAGAAATGTGATCTGTCTTTTGAATATATTTCAGAACTCTTGCTGCAGCATTTTGGATCAGCTGAAGGCTTTTGATTGCATTTTGTGGACTTCCTGTTAATAAGGAATTACAGTAGTCCAGCCTCGAAGTCACAAATGCAATGAACTAGTTTCTCTGCATCACTCCTGGACAGGATGTTTCTAATTTTAGCAATATTCAGAAGGTGAAAGAAAGAAATCCTAGAAACCTGTTTAATATGAGATTTAAATGTCATGTCATTACACCAAGGTTCTTTACATTATTACCAGAGGCCAAATTAATGCCATCCAGATGAAGTGATTGACCTAGCAGTTTCTTTTTTAAAGGTTCTGGTCCAAAGACAACAACCTGTGTCTTGTCTGAATTTAGGAGCAGAAAATTCAGAGTCATCCAAGTTTTTATGTCTTCCAGACATGCTTGTAATCTACCTAACTTATTGGTTTCATCAGGTTTTATGGATAAATATAATTGTATATCATCAGCATAACTGTGGAAATTCATACCATGTTGTCTAATTATTTTACCAATTGGAAGCATATATATAGTAACGAGAATCAGTCCAAGCACAGAACCCTGTGGTACTCCACAAGTAACCCTTGAGTGTGAAGAAGATTTATCATTGACATCAACAAACTGGAATCTGTTGGACAGATATGATTTAAACCAACCTAGTGCTGTTCCCTTTATCCCTACATGTTCAAGCCTTTCTAAGAGAATTTTATGATCGACTGTGTCAAAAGCAGCACTGAGATCTAGCAAGACCAAAACAGTCACAAATCCATTATCTGAGGCCATTAGAATATCATTAGTAACTTTTACCAGTGCTGTTTCAGTGCTATGATGAGCTCTAAAACCTGACTGAAATTACTCAAACAGGTTGTTGCTGTTTAGATGCTCACATACTTGATTAGCAACTATTTTCTCAAGAATTTTGGATAAGAAAGGAAGGTTAGATATTGGTCTGTAGTTAGCTAAATTATCTTGATCCAGGGAGGGTTTCTCAAGTACAGGCCTAATTACAGCAACCTTAAATTCCTGTGGCACATATCCATTTATTAAAGATAGATTCATCATGTCTAGGATAGGGCCAGTAACCAGAGGGAACACTTCCTTAAATAATTTGGTTGTTATTGGGTCTAACAAACAAGTTGTCCTCTGTATTTGGTTTGGGCCCCTTTTGCATCAATTACTGTCTCAGTGTAGTGTGGCATGGATGCTATCAGCCTGTCGCTCTGCTAAGGTATTATGGTAGACCAAGATGGTTCAATAGCGGGTTTCAGCTCTTCTGCATTGTTTCACTTGGCGAGTCCCCATAGATTCTCTATGGGGCTCATGGTAGGCAGGTTTGCTGGCCAAGGAGGTTCTGTTTTCAGCCGAGTTCTTTGTCTAAGTTAGCAACATAACTCAAAAAGTTATCAGCAGATTTTGATACAATTTTGAGGAAATGTATGCAATGGGACCAGGAAGAGGTGATTAGAATTTGGGGTTGATTCGAAAGCCTGGAGTGTGGGGTGGGCTGTGCTTTTCTATTTCAATAATGTTTTCATAGAAACCTCTGAATCCTTTATATAGAAGCTGGAAGGCACTAAACTTAGGCAGACTCTAGAAATTATTCTGATGACGTTTGAAGGCAGTTGGTTTCACCTTGTTTTATTTTGAGGTTTCAGAGTAAACTGAGCTTAATAATGTGCACGCTGCTCTCGTAATGTTTTTCATTTGAAAATCATGCAGGTTTTCGTCTGCTTTGTGTTTGCCTACCACATAAAGTTCTAATAAAATGCATCACATTTCCAATTGGATTGTATCAATTTGTTGAAAGGTTAATGTACATGTACGGTAAATATCCATTTACAATAAGTACATATTTTTAAGTTGGTGCTTTGCATGATGGGGATCTGTTTTGTGCATGGATGTACTTGTGGCATGTTCACAGTGTGTATCACCTCCCACTTACTGCCCGCTGAAGGCCTCAGCCTTCCCTACAGTCCTGAACACCATTAAGCAATGAGTGATGACTAAGTAACCCCTAAAAACTCCAGACCTGTTGTATAAACTTCCCTTTGCATTCCAAATTCATAGTTTAGACCTGCCAAACTTGTTAAACGTCTAAAAGTGCCACCTCAGGGTAAACCACCCAGGTGGACCACACAGAAACAGAGAAAATAACTAGTATATTTACTTTTTCTGAATTTATATCTCATAGCTGGATTATTAGTCAATACCAGAAAAGTTAATTTTAACATTAAAAAGTATCAGATTAATTAAAAAGTCTTCAGCAAAGCATTTTTATGGAAAACAAGGCTCTTTGTGCAACATGCAGCAAACTGACAGCACTGCCAAACGGAATTACTTTATTTCACAAGTGGAACAAATCCAGCTGCATCACAGGGCCAATTTTCCCTTTTTCTCTTCTTGCAAAGCGTTTGTTCACACAATGGCAATGCACATTACTGAAACTCAATAAGGAATCAAAAAATTATTTAGCCTGGAGAACAGGCTTTTCGTGAGTGTCAGGATTGAATCCCTCAAACATTTGGATTTCTCCTGTCTTTTCGATTTAATATTCTTTTAATTGTAACACCAAGTGTTTAATTTATTTACAATAAATAAAATGTCACAGGACCGACACAGTCAGATCCAGAACCATGGTTTTATACCATAACTTCTTTTATTTATTTTATGAAATAAACAACATTTGATGTTACAGTCCCAGACCCACGGCATTCACCTCCTGGATACGCCCCTGCTCAGCAGCACTTAACATTTACCAATAGTCACTTATTAATCATTATGAAAACTCGTAGGAGTCTCTGTGTCAGAAGGGAGTGAGAAAGTATCTTTTCACTTTGGTCGCAGTTCAGCACTAAGTCTTTAACTTTGTTGCGATAAATGCGGTCTTGGGCCAAAAGAGTTCAGTTGCCAGAGTAACCATCGCGTAGCCGAAATAAAAGGAAACTAGATGCTAGGTTGGTTGAAACATGTTTTAATACTTAATAATTGGGAGAATGTAAAACGTAATTGAAACTACAGCTTCTGTCAGTCACATAAAGACTGTTCTGAAAACTTGCCGCTGCCTTGCGAATCACATGGGTGACCTATTTTGGATTAAAAATGGCAAACTTCACCAACAGGCGATGATTTTTCCATGACTGGAATGAGGAAACTATACCCCATAGCACCTTCATTGGCAAAATGCAAGTGTAACACATGTTTTATTCTCCTCTTGTAAGAAACAGGGAGTGTTTATGAATAGTGATGCCATCAGATATCAGGGGTGTTTCTCAACGTCTACCCAGGCAAGGCGCCTTGCTTACGAGGACAATGTCCTTCCTTGGTCAAAGAAAACGGTTGACTGGAACAGACTTGCCTTTATGGGGCTGCCGGCTTACGTGCTCTGTTTACACCCCGCCCATCATAGTGGAATAATATCATAATAACGTTACTTCAGCCATGGAACTGGAAATGTATAATGAGCATTTTAATTTTTTTAAACTATGTATATGTCGATCAAATCAAATGTGTAAGTGAATTAGTACCTTGTAGCCACTGAAGCTGCAACTAATAAGCAACTAACCAACCATATATATAACTGTTTTGGATCTAAAAAATAATAATAACAATAAAAAAATAAGACAAACATTTTAGATTTAAGCCCAATAGCTACAGTTAGTTGACTTACATTTAAACTGGAATTTTACCCCCGATGTAGCTGCTGCCGGCTGCTACCGCGCTGTATTCTGGGAAACGTTTGACCGAGAGAAGGCATCAAGGCACCTCTGATGTATCCTTGGTTAGTTAGCTAAACGGCCAACAAAGAGAGGAAAGATTCCTCTGTAGCACATGAACATTGAAACACTCCTTGGCGGTCTCTGAAGATGTATCTCCTAGGCAACCGGGGTGGGACCAAGGTATCAAGGCGTGGTTCCTCGGCTTTGAGAAACACCCCAGGAGTTACCCAATAATCCCCCCGAACTGCGTGCTAAACATGATTACATGTCAATCCTGAACATGTAAGCTCATTTTAGCTTCAACAGATCAACTAAGGACTAGCTTGCTGATCACAGTAACTTAAAACACTACTCATCGGCAGAAAAAAATAAGGTTGCTAAGGGGTGAGGTGTCTGTTGAGAACTGTTGGGTTTTACTAGGGAAAAGCGTGTCTGCACAGTAAAATTGTTCACTGGATTTGTCATCAAACCAACTGCTGGGCTCATTTTTCCTAATTTATTTTGTTTTATTTCCCAGTCACTTAACTGATTGATATAACAACTATTACCACTGCCCAGACTACCTTCCAAGGAGCTGCTGTGCAGCAAACTTCTTTAATGAATGTAATTTAAGTGTTATACAGGATGAGGTTTCATATCGATGATGGATGATGTTGTATGTAGGCCTATTTGGTGTTGTGGTGGAGGTGTATTAATCATTATTAAAGGCAGCTTAAATGCTTTCCCCATACGCCAGGGTGATTTAGACTCTTGGGTGGACAATGTGTGTAACGCTGGAGCTCCTGCTGCTGGAGGTTTCCATAATGAAGCACTCACTCAGCCTCCTGCCAAGAGACTGCAAGGTCACGATAAGCTGCTGAAGTCAGGCTGAAGAAGTTTATGGGTATGCTCAAGGGCAAAACACAAATTTAGACATAGTGGCATGAAGTGTCAAAGAATGTAGAGGTATACGACACAATTCCTTGTTAGCATAATGGATATTAACAACAAAAATATTACAGAAAGACTCATTTTGACACAATGAAATATGGTGTATGTAATATTGCTTTAACAAAATTTCTCATTAAAAGGGGCTTACACTACTTACTGTTTCTCTGTTGCATCAGCTTATGAGGAGTTTTCCCAATCAGGATTCTACATCCCACATTCAGATCTGAATCACTGAGGAATAGTAATTGACCAAGACCAGTCCATTCTTAAAGATCACAGTCATGTGACATATCAGTGAAACAGTAAAGCAATAAAACAAAAACGCAAACCTAAATCTGCAAGGGGTATGACTAATTTTGGGCTTACTTATGTAAATAAAATGGACAGATTGGAGCAAATATTTTTTAATTACAATAAAATCCAACTTGCTGTACTCCTCGATACAATTGGTTAACACTTTTCGAACTCTTGTGTTGCTTTTAAGCCTCAACACTTTCCTTTTACTTCTGTTAAAATATGCCATTCATTAGAGGAAGACTGTGTAGACTGTATGTGTATCATGTTTATTTTTGTCCCAGGGATCACTGAAAAGCATCAACAAAGCTGTCCTGTTCTTTAAAACATTCTGCATCTCACAGATGGCACATTCTGTAGTCATACACTTATATGTACACAAATCTATATGAAACCTGTCAGACAAATGAGTAACTTTCACTTATAAAGAGTTAATGAAATCCTCAAGAGTAGGCTTTAAAACAGATTATAATATCATTAGCTCAACTCATGTCAATTAGGTGAACACAAAGACCACAGTGACACACTTAATCAAAGATTCCTGAAGCCAGGGCTTGACAACAAATATACAGTGGGGCAAAGAAGTATTTGGCAGCCACCAGTTGTGCAAGTTGTATCACTTAAAACGAAGAGAGGTCTGTAATTTTAATCATAGGTGCAATTCAACTGTATAGCAGTCAAATCTCCCGTTTTGGCCAGGAAACTTCTGTCTTTTATCTCTATTTCCCACCATTCTCCCATATTAGTATTATCCTGTAAAGCTCTTTATCTTAATATATTTTTTTTAAAATCCTCTGCCTCTGTAAATGAAATTGCCATTAGTCTCGCAAGAACTGCAGGAGAGAGTGGGAACAATAAAGAAGAGAGGCAGTCCTGCCAAAAAAAACCCCAAAAACAACAACTAAAAAGTCATGTAAATATCTGGGGACATCAAATTTACTTTCCTACAAAGGAGCAGGACGGGGTACAGCATTTGAATGTCAACTAAGGTGGACCTATCACATTGTGATCACTTAATTGTAGTAAGTTACTGGTTTACAAGTGGCAGTTTAAAATGTCAGATATTACCGACATGAGAAACGTGAATTCGTTGGTCATGTTAACTGACCTGCTTCTCCTAACCAATATATACCCAATATATCCCCATAAATCTTTAGAGGTGTTTTGTCAGTCTGTTTCTACCCATTAATGTGTGTCTCACCACAGCTCCGCAGCGCCCCAAATTGCTCATTGCATCTTGCTTCCAGGGTTCCACCATTTTCTGCGACCATCTGATTCTGTGACTCTTATTGGCGCTGTTTGGCTAATTCCTCTGTCAATCACTTATTGTGACAGCAGACCATATGATCCTATCATATTATGTGACCCCTCCATCACTTTTGAAAGTAAAGTCTTAGAGAGTTTGAAACTTCTTTTAGGTGACACTATGTGAGTATATATGTTATACAATTCAGGTTTTGAGTGTAAAGGAGACAGAGGGATATTGGCTCAGAGATAACCTGCTCTAGCAGCTCACATGATATATATTATGTGATGCTTCCATAGCCTTTGCAAAACTCTTTTGACCTTCTATTAGATTTAATGATGGCATTAATGAATGTTACAAAGTGGCACTACGTTTGTTCTGGAGGAATCAGCAAAACGATGCCCCCTGGAGTCACAGAATCTGATGGTCACTGAAAATTGTGTTTGTTTTCTCCTTTATCAGCACAAGTACTTACTGTGCAAAGCCCTGAAACATGCTCGTTTGTATTTCATTAGGTGCACTACTTTAGATGCTTGTCCTGCCATGTAGATAGAGCTTTGCTTCCTCATCTATATACTCATGTGTGCTCACTGTGGTGAAGCACTAAGACAAAACAGCTTCATGGACTTGAGCTATGGGGAGACTTTTCAGCAGCAGAGCACTCAAAACAAACCAAAAAAATCAAATAGAGACTCCTCTGAGAGTTTGAATTATTTATTAATGTGGATCAGACCCACTATGATTGACCCTGAAGTGAGTTTAATCTGGTGCATCATATATAGTTTTTACATAAGCTTACAAATACTTTATTAATAATGCTGGGCAGGGGTGTATCTAGGGAGCTTTTAAAGAGGGCTAAATTGGGGCCAGTGATGATCTTGGGCTGCCAAACCAAAAATAATAGCAAGGCTGTAATACAAAGGGGGCGGGGCCTAGAATGAGTGATAGACATCAAACACACAACATAGGGGTTAAAGATTGATGTTGACATAAATACATAGAGCCCATAAAGATTCATAAATTCTTATAAAAAGACAAAACCTAAGGACCAACATGTTCAGTAAGAAACACAATATATATGCAAAATATTACATAATAGCATATAGCCACTATAGATACAGATCTGGAGCATGAGAATACTCCCATGTCTGCCAGTGTGGCGGGAATAGGTCAAACAATCAAACTAGAACATTACAGTGTAAAATATGCAAATGTTAGAGGTCACTACAATTATTAACTGAACACAAATTTGAAGCATATGAGTACATTGCACTACGTGCCGCAAAATCGCAGATGGTAGTTTTCATGAATACTAGAGCCTTGTTGGGATGGTGGGATAGCTCACACCCAAACATTTCCTTTATTTCCAAATCCAAAACTTGACAGGTATGCAACTGTGAAAGACAGAGTGTAAAAAATCTGGATAAATCATTTGTATGATTTTTCTAAAATAGTTTATTTGCATAATGTGACAGAATATAAGAATTTAGAAACCTACAAATGAGCAAGAATTCTGCCTCCCCCATAAATCTGGTACTACTTCTTTAAGAAGCTGTTCTATCCTCCATTCCACTCACCTGTATCAGTGTGCTGTAGGTTAAACCAGCAGGTATCCACACCTGTCTAAAATTTGCCAGAGATGATATTGATGATCCCCAGGGGTATTTGGAGAATGTAATGTGGTCAGATGAGACCAAAATAAAACTCTTTGGTATGAATGCCACTTGCCGTGTTTGAAAGGGGGAAGAATGCTGAGTTGCATCCCGAAAACACCATACCCAATGTGAAGCATGGGGGATAAAACATTAAATTACATTGAAAGTCAGAGCTCTGGAGAACTGCCTGGAAGAACGAGCCAAAATACCAGCTATAGTTTCATTAGCATGGACCACGCTTAGATGGATTAGATTTGTTTGGATTCAAACATTTATTGACAAAAAGGTTCGATATATGGTCTGCCTGAAAGGATGCACTGATGGAGGCTTAAAGACTCTGTGTGGGGGTACAGTCTTCGGAAGTCCGTCTTCTTCTCGAGCCTGCTCAGGACTCGAGACAACAGTCTGAACGATGCTGATCGCTAGGTACTCAGGGTTTAAATAGATCACAGAGTAATTAGGGATGAGATTCAGGTTTGAGATGCCAGGTGAGTCGAATCTGAGTAGATTACTGAGAGAATACTGAATCTGGGCGTGGTCCAGCTCACTAACCTAAGTTAACATATTAACTTAAATGTGTGCAAACAGAAAAGACCTACAGGAAACCTTTTACCTCTGGCAGGTATTTAGGTGAACTTTTGTTACTGACAACATATTTATTTTTTGCACCAACATACAAATAAATTCTTTAAAAATGATACAATGTGATTTCCCAGATCTGTTAAGTATGACAACTTGCACAGTCAATGGATGAAAAAACAAAATGATTTTGGCCCACTGTAGTTCGCTGGTAATTCTTAAAAATAGGATGGTTACCTCAGTGTAAAAGACACCAACACTCTGTTTTTTTTGCAAGTGGCCATATGGGTTGAGTTGGAAATTGTTGAATTGCTGAAGGTCCATGGCAAAAAAATCATTAACTTTTAATTATTTACAAAGAAAAATTTGGACCTTGCCCCACTTCATTCATACCTGTTATTGTCAGCAGAGAGCGAACAAATAATCATAAACTGAAAAAAATGCAACCCAAATAATCCAAAAAATCATACAGTCACTCCATCACCAGCCACTATTAATATGGCTCTTTTAAATGTTCGCTCTCTGCTGAATAAAATTTTTATAATAAATGATTTGATTTCAGACAATCTTCATTGTTTATTTTTAACAGAGACATGGCTGAGTGCAGATGCCCCTGCTGTTCTTGCAGAAGCCTCTCCACCTAATTTTAACTTGTATTCAACGAGGAGTAGCCAGAGGGAAGACGGAACTGCTTTTATTAGTTCATCAACTCTTTCCGCCAAACCTGTTTTATTTAATAATTTTACCACTTTTGAATACACTGCCTCTGTTTTTAGCACAAATACCAAATTAAATCTTAAAATTGAATTGTGATTACAACATCATTGTTTTTGCAACTGTAGTAGGCACAGTGTGATAATGTACAACGAAACAAACATACTCTTATGCTTACTGGATAAAGTGTATCAAAACCAAACGGAGTCTGCTTATTACAAGCTTGTTTCTTTTCCTGTTTAGAGTCAGCAAAACAATTAGAAGTCTTTAGCATTAACCTGTGTTCATGAAAGTTCCTGTTTTGATCAATGTGCTGCACAGCCCTGCAAACATGCGTATCAATCCCAGTAGATGGAAATTGAATGTGTGTTCCTCTTTCTGCATTAGAAAAAGTTATCAGAAATATGTACATTTTTTCAAGTGACTGTGATTTTTTCAAAGTTTACAGAGAATTTAAAATTTAAAGAGAAAGAGCATGAGTCTGTATCAATTAGTCATGATTTCTCTGGGACTTTTAAGTGTAAACACAACCCAAACTGATCCGGGATTAGAAGAACTCACAAAAGGTAAATCAGTCCTGTACAAATGCGCCTGTCAGACTCAGTGAGTGGTTGGTATCTAATCCCCTTTCTTTTTCTTTGTAGGTTTGACTGGAAGTCTCAAGGGTGGACAAACAGCTGAGACAAGAAGGTCCTGACCGGTGAGTTCCTGGATGGCAGTCTAAGCAGTGGCATCAACCCAGGGAGAAAGCAGATGCCTTTCACTAAGGTTTACAGTGATGAGGGGGGCTCGGGAACCAGCGAGGAAACCAGCAAAGGAGAGGACGCAGAAGGAAATAGGGAGTCTCCATCTGCGGGAGCTGTGAGGGAAAACCTACAAACAGGTAAGGTTTAGCTCTTTTATGGAACCAGAGCAAGAAAGAGCCTGATAAACACTCAGTAAGGTTTAACCATCTGACATCTGCTTTAAGCTGCCATTCTAATTAGACCAGCTCTGCTGTAGCTGGTGCAGCGCATGCCTGTCATGCTCTGAAAGAGAAATAGTGTGGAGAAACACTGATTTGCACATATCTACACAAAACCCAAGACAATTACCCATAATTTATACCGGGCGCATCACAGCGACGCAGTTTTGTTGCGACTTCCCGCAGCATTACCCACTGGGAGCATTTCAGCCATGGATCAGCTGCAACGCACTCCACTGAGCTTGACTCGCAGGATCACAAAATCACAGAATTGTAAGACCATGCTACTTAGCCTACATTTAAAAAAGGTTTTATCTGACAACTTTTTTTTAAACTCACCATCCACTCTGTCGTTCCCTTCTTCTTCTTGGTGTTGTCTTTGTAAAAAGGATGTGTGGTGTCATTAAGTGTCATTAAAGGTCCTATATCCTGCTATTTTACATGTTGCAACATCTGAGATAGGCACATATATGATAATATGTTACTATTGGTGTTATATAGGTATTGGGAGGCTTTTTTCCCCTTTTAAAATTAGAAGTGAGATTCTGAGCTTCTCAGGCCCAAGTAGCCGCCCCCTAACTCCGCCCCTGGTCCAATCGCCTTCATTTAAACTCCTAAGATTATCTTGCCCTGGATGACTGAGAATCTACATCAACATATTCGCTCTGGTTGTAATTTTAAAAAGTATACACAAATGTTAGTGAATTTTCATTTACAGTAGGTAAATTCTCCTTCAATTAAAAAACTGCAATGGGTACACGGCATCAGCACAGATATTATTTGCCTGCAAACACTATTTTATGAGCCATATCTGTCAACCTCACATCAATGGCTTGACGTAGTCTTCTAGGATTGCTTAAATACATATATATTTAACTGATTGGAATGTTTGTATTATTGTATTTAAATTATTTTTCTTGTAAAGTGCCTTGAGATGACATCTTTTGTGTATTGGAGCTATATAAATAAACTGAATTGAACTGAACCTGGTTTTGAATATGGTTCGAAAATTAGAGGCACAACCAAATATAGGTCTCAATATGACATGCCTTATTATTTTCATATGAAAAAATAATCAAGACAGCAATGGAACAAGGATTAAACACTTTAAATTTGACCACTAACTAGTGCCACCAAACTAATATATACAATTTAAATTTGATATAAAAAAAACATTCTCCATTGTGCCTCCTTGGGTAGGGTCAGTTTGAAGCCGAAGTTAATAGGCCTAAACTAAGTATTTAACAAAAAACTTTTTGTGTTTATTATCTCTACATTGTAATTAAATAACTTCGGTTTTAGCTTGGAAATAGTTAATTTGGTTAACATGGGACACCAACAGTAGTTTGAGAAAACTAAAACTAGGCAACCTGGTAAAACTACATTAACAGTAGTAAAGATTATCAGTAACAAAAATTATTAGGAAAAACACAAGCAATGTGGGTAAAATGAGGTTTCATTTGTTTGCTTTGTGGTCCCACCATTTGATGAATTGAAGAAGATCCGAAAATTATTGTTTGTGTTGTGATGATAGAAATGTCCTAAACTTGTGTACTCTCTCCAAGGGAAAACAAAAATGAGACCTTCTGAAAATCATAAACTTTGGTTTTCTTTTCTATGTTTTTGTTCCTTTGGTTGTCAAGTCAGGGTAAAAATACCTCAGAGCCCCTGAAACCTTAGTGTCACCAACCTGTTAAGCTTTCCCAAGTGAAAAATTTATTTATTTCACCTGACAAGCAAAGAAGGCAAACAGGCCTGCTTCATTGTTAAAAAATCTAAAAAAAAAGATACGGACATTTGAATAGAGCACAGAGCAGCATGAAGGTCAGATGATGCTGCCTCCATCTCTCTCCTGGACAAAAGCTCTCTGAAAGGTTGTCCCAGTTTACTCTAAGAACCACATTTTTGTCAGCGTTTAAAATCAATTCTGTCCCACTTGTGGATGTGTTGAAACAAGGTCTATATTTGAACCTGATTTCAACAGGTTTTTGACTGGCAGCTCATGTGAAAAACACCAACATCCATCCATATTCAGGGCTTCCTGGTTTAAGAAAAAGAAATGTGTGTTTTGGACAGTACGTGGTTATCCGCTATGCTTTCACCATCATTTGCATGTTTACATTAGAGGTGACAGTCCTTATTTTTTCTTACTCCTCAGCTGCCATGGTGTTTCTTGTTCTCCCTCAGCTACCCGCTGGACAGGTTGCCGTCACATTGCCTACTCCATCCATCCATCCATCCATCTTCTTAACCGCTTATCCAATTCAGGGTCACGGGGCAGCTGGAGCCTATCCCAGCAATTATCAGGCGTTAGGCAGGGTACACCCTGAACAGGACGCCAGTCTGTTGCAGGGCCATTGCCTACTCATCTCGGTCAAACAAAGTTGGATTCCTCTTGTGTGAGCATGGTTCTATTGTATTTTAAATCTCTTAAACTCAGGGCTGGATTATTATAGCAGGGACCACTAAGCAAAGAGTATTTAAAGGGCCCCCCATCGCCATAAAATTTGTATTTAAACCAGATTTTTTTTTTACACATTCTTATAAAAATTGTGTTATGCCCTTGCCCATGAAAACACATCCTGAGTTCGAGTTCGCCTGAACCCAGCCAGGAATACAATTCAGATTTTTCCATAACTTGATCACAAAAACTCACTCAAACTATACCCTTAAATTTTTCTATCCTGCCTCATTCCTCCTCACTTGTCTCTCAGCGTTCTTTCGGCTCTTTTGCCATGCAGATCTCCAATCCTGCCCTGTTGTGTCCTTGCCTGTCTTTTTTGTAAAAGAAAATGTGGAATCAGTTTAAGTAAACTTTTCTATTACTTTAAAGCATTTGATCATAAATTGAAAATAAATGCAACATTTAAAAAAAATATTTTCTTTTACATGTCATTAATGTGTTTAATAAACCTGTATGTGTCTCTCAGAGCTCTTGTTTCTCTCCTCCTTTCTGTTTCTCATAACTAGAACCATGACAACATGGATTTTGTCAAGGAACGCACAATATGTTGGCAGTACCATCTGTATCGGCTGATGTTAGTAGTTTTTAATATCGGTATCAGTCCGATTAGTAAAACTGAGCCAATATTCTTTTAAACTCTGTTTATTTCCATCTTTGTAAGAGATATATGTCATATTTATAACATTGTAAATAACCATAGCAGTAATAATAATATCAAATATGGCATGGAACATCAGGGCACCTCACAATATGTTTCGATATTCGATACTTCACTCACAATACCAATATTACCACGGTATGGCGATAATCAATTTATTACCTCTGATCATCTACAATATGTCACTATTTTTTAAACATAACCAAAACATTTTTTTTTTTTACTTTAACTTGCAGCATTGCTGAAAAAGTCAGTTGTTAATCAGTTGCTTTTAAATGTCTAACAGTGACAATTAGTGCAATGTAAACAGAACTTTGTCTTGCAGTCACACTGTGCAAAATCATTGTAAAAAGAACTTTACGTGTCCTCCAGTGACACCATTTTAGTGCAACATGAGGGAGAAAAGATTACTTTCCAAAAAATAAATCTTATGGCTGTAAATTATAAAGCTGCAGTTACATTTGTCCAGTAAAGACAAAAACAATTAAAGAATGTTTTTTATGTATTTTTACATAAAAAAACAATTTTTTTTTTCAAATGCGCAGGAGAAACAACAGATATTTTCGTTTTCCTTTGCTTGGTGAACATGTGATACAGTCTGAAGAAACTTTTGCTCTGGTTGGTAAGTGACAGCAGCATAGCAGATCATTAATAAGAGCGCACTTTACCCCTCAAAGCTCACCACAGAATGAAGCTTGATATCTGGTTGCCCAATCCTGAAAAGCAGCAGCTCCACCATCGATCAGAACCAATGGCCGCTGGCTGCTCTGCTTTGTGACCGCATACCATGGAGGCCACCATTGATCCTCCATTGCTGTATTACCTCCATTTGGCCGCTAGGCCCCCATTGAAAAGCATTGGACTTTAGACACGTTAAAAAAAACTTTAATGGCTGGTGCCCATTTTTTAAAAACTTTCTATAGCTACATATTCTTCCTGAGATAACGCTAGGGTCATAAAAAACCTGGGCACCAGGCTGGTTTTCGTAAGATAATTTTTTGAAATCTTGCATAATTAATGAAGGGGCCAAGCCAAGTTTAGCATCAGAGCTAAAGACGCAGGAGAAGAATGGTCGTGATTACGACCGAACTACACGTCCATACACGCCACGCGAGGGCAGAGTCTACAGTGAAGATCCCGCCCCTATGCCCTTTTTAGGAACATGCTTCGTCAGAGCTGGGGAGGAGGACTCTGTGAATCCGCCATGAATTCCCCCATGAAAGTGTGTCATTCTGGTAAACGGGGAGGAGTGAGGAGGTGCTGTCTATTCTTTTTTATCAGTCTATGATCAGAACAGTGTGACTATTTCAGTTAGCTGTCCCCCACAATGCTGCATAACATGCTGGATTAAGCCAGTCTGAGCTGCTACTAGCTTCAGCCTAACAG